>OZ036016.1:2517829-2642829 GCA_964035015.1 Corallium rubrum
TCCATAAAGTTATAGAAACACGGCTTTCAACCAATCGCCGCGCTTGTTTTCAAAATGTTATTTTATAATCTTATATAAAGTGCCACTAACCCCAAAAACTTTTTCTCGCAAATCTAAGAGCCCTTATTGAGTGGATTAGGCCAGTTAATAAATTATTGGTATTGGACGTTTCGTTGATCTTCTGTAGACGTCCAAAGTTGCATCTGCATGTCCCATGGCGGAGTAGGAAAGGGAATGGGTATATTCCTGGTGTTACGTCACACAAGTCAAACAAGGAACTCTTTGAGCTCTGTCTGGTGAATACATAGAATTTTTTGAGTTGAAAAGTCATTTTCCCAACTAACTCAATGTAAAAATTCTATGCATTCAGCAGACAGAGCTCAAATGAGCTCCTTGTTTGGCTTGTCTGACGTCACACCAGGAATATACCCATTCCCTTTCCTTCTCCGCCATGGGACATGCATATGCCAATTTTTGCAACTTTGGTGGTCTACAGAAGACCAAAGAAATGTCCAATACCAATAATTTATTCACTGGACTAATCCACTCAATAAGGACTTTTAGATTTGCGAAAAAAATTTTTTGGGGTTAGTGGCACTTTAATGCTATGCAACAAAAATAAAATCAATCTACACAGTCCCTGAGTCATTGTGTTTGTATTTCTGTTTTGCTTTATCTTATAATGAAGAGCGTACACAAGATTAACAGCTGAACTATTTTAAAAAATTTTGCCGCACTACTTCGGAAACTGAAGTTGAAAACTAATTTTCTATAAAATTTCGAAATTTTTAGAAAATTTAGTAAATTTCAAAAGTTTTAGAAAATTTGGTGAATTTAGAAATTTCCCAGGAAATTTTGACAATTAATTAACTCACCAACCAACCAACCAACAAACCAAAACTTAGAGGCAGAATATAAAGCTGCCTGAGAGCCTGCTGCGCTAACAGTGCTTTGCAACTTAGTCGTCAGGGTTACCGCAATTGGAATTGGGAAAATTCCAATTTTTTGCGTATAATTATAGATTCTCAGAATACAGCTTATGTTTTTTAACTCCATTATCCATCTGGACTAAGCTAATCTTGTTCTTAAGACAACAACTGCTTGCTCTCTCAAGGCATTCAATATAAAATACAACCAAATTTGGAACTTCAACTCAAAGCACTCGCATGTGGTTAACCTGTAAGCTGACAGTAAGTCTGGATCAGAATTAGGGCAGGCCAGAAACAACGCCAAATTTGGTACGGGAGATGCTTAGTCCTTTGACCCCCAAAATATTGTGTTGATTAGTACCAGATGAAGCTCTTGCTAACAGCCTAGAATCGCAGAGTCGCGGGTTCAATTTCCAGCTGGAAGGCTTTGATGTTGTTTTTTTCATGAACTAAAGTATTGATTAACTGCTGGGCGTCTGTCAATAGTTCGTACTGATCAACATTATGTTAAAAAAACGACAATTACTGCATTGGTAATATTAAATCAGAACGCAGTGACCAATATATATGCATTGCTCAAATATCTAATCTCGCCCTTTTTTGAACAAAACCAAACATCTCGCTTTGTTATGAAGGAGTAATATCCTCTTACCGTTTAAGCTTTTCACTGACAATTGAAACGAGAAACATGTGATTTTCTGTGTCTACTCAACAACAGACCCACTTTTAGGTAGTTTAATGTTTGGTATGGCGATGTATATATTAAGAAAATAATTTGCAACGATACTATATATTTTAAGGATTTATTATAGCTTTCGTTCTTCCGACACTTGGACTTGGACTTTTTTGGATCAACTAGTACAGAACATCCATTAGGTTTTTTCCCGGTATATAATGAAAGCGGTGTTGCTTTAATGAAATACTCCTAAATCAGTGTTACGCTATACTAGGAGGTTTACAGGTACATAACTAAAATTATATATTATAATATAGTGCATATGATATATATTAAAACAAAGAAAAATGAGGGGAAAGAAACAACTATTAAAATGATTTAAATATACAAGTAATAAGAAAGTAAAATACAAAATCAATCAATAAGCTGGAGGGACTTAATTGTAGGCATAGCGGAGGTTTTGAAGCTTGGAATACTAGATATAGACGAGAGATTACCATATGGAATCTGATTCCACGTAACTATTGTTCTAGGATAAAATGAATACTTATATATGTTATTACTGCCCTGGATCTGACGAAAAGGAGAGGTGTTAGGCAACCTGGAAACTCTACTTAAAAGGCACACCTCCTTAGGGAAACTAATACTTACAAAACCTTGCTGGATCTTATAAAATGTAGGGTTAGGGGTTACACTATGCAATGTTTCTCGAAAGGTGACCGAAGAGAACTGGAGCGGTTTACAAAGCTTATTTTTATTGGCTGATGGCGCAAATTGTTGCGAGACAAGTTGGAAGCGGGTTGTTACTCTGTGCAATACTTCGGAAATCCGTTGCAGCGTTTCCCCAGTCGTTGCGAAAAGTAGAACTCGATTCTACTTGTGCAACGCTTGCTGCGACAAGAATGTTGCGAGACTTGATGCTTGTGGGCTATGTTACACCATGCAATTTCTCTCGCAACTTGCGTCGCCACAAAACTGCGAGACAAGTTGCACAAAAAATTGCATAGTGAAACACCGCCTATATATAGTCTTTTATACTCATTAAGCCTGGTTCTCATATGTCGCCGATCGTCGCCGACCCATGATTTAGATGCATGTTAAGTAAAAGAATAAAAGCACTGCTTTTCTGCATTGTTCTTTATTACTTAACATGCTGCTGCACTTCCCGTTTTAACATGCATCTAAATCACAAATCGCCGACCATCGGCGACATATGAGAACCAGACTTCGGGCTATGCGACGTCGGCAACTATATGAGAACGTGCTTCAAATGTCATTGGCGACCGTCGGCGATCATCGGCGATCCAATCGCAGAAAACAAAAAGTTTGTTTCTTGCGATAGTCGTCGACCATCGCCGACCTGAAAAACATCTAAGAACGTGCATCGGCGATAATTTTCTACAACCCAGTCCCCCATCTCATATCGCATTCCAACATGCTCTTGCATTCTTTTTTCACGTGGCAACCAGTTTAATAAGATGCTCCAGCCTGAGCCTCTCAGGACTCATTCTTAAAAATTTAAAAAAGTTCTCCCTATCGTGCAAACGTAACTCTTCGACTAAAATGTGAAATTGGCTCTGCTGTTGGCGCCTCTTAAGCATTTCTCTTACCCAGAATCTTCTTTTCCCGTGGCTTGTTCAATACAAGAAGGGCTCGTTTTTTCCTCAGAAGCGCGATAATTAATTGTAGTTGACAAGCAATAACTAACCTTCTGTTTAACGCCGGCATTTTGATTTTTGATGTTAATAAGCGGGAAATGTGAAGCGTCATCGCCGATTATCGCCGACCATCTGCGACAAATGAGAACTATCTGATCGCCGACGTGATCGCCGACGTGATCGCCGACGTGATCGCCGACGTGATCGCCGATCATAGGCGACATATGAGAACTAGGCTTTAAGAACGCTTTAATTTTTCATTCATTACACGAAAATCTCAATACATGTATAATAAATAAGAGTAATGCAATGAACTATATGCAATGAACCCGAATGAAGCTTAGACCTGCATTATACAATGGGTGCCAAAAGTATGAGTCCAGTCTCAATTTTTGCAAAAAATTCGTAAAAGTAACTTCTTTGCGTAATTTCAGACCGCTTGCAGCCAATCTTCTTCTTGCTGTTGTTTTGCTGTTTGTTTTCTCTCGGGTGGCGTTAATTGTCGATTGAATATTACCAGCAGTTGCTGTTCTATTACGCAAAGAAGTTACTTTTATGAACTGATCCTCTTGTGGTGTAGTGCACCTTGGTCTCCCAGACTTCGGTAGGTTGGAATAGGATTGAGTTTTTCTGAACCTTTCCACGATTCGCTGCAAAGCACCTTTCGACACTCCTATCTTTGCAGCAATTTGTCGCTGTGAGAAACCTTCGTTACTTAGAGCAATAATTTTTCTTCTAACTCCTTCACTTAGATCTTTAGCCATCCTTGACGCACATGCGTGTAGAAAATCAGATAAACTTATTTTGAAATTATATATGGCAAAATCTTTCAAGGACAAAATGTGGGAGACATTGCAGATCTCAATGCGCATGTTCAAGTAGCTAATGCAAGTTTATTTTTCAGAAGATACACTTTTCTCGAATTTTTGGCAAAAATTGGGACTGGACTCATTCTTTTGGCACCCACTGTATATAAAGCTTTTCAATAATCAAGACCACCACTAGAGCTATGCAATGAACTCGAATGAAGTTTAGACCTTCACTATATATAAAGCTTTTCAATAATCAAGACCATCACTAGAGCTATGCAATGAACTAGAATGAGGTTTAGACCTGCACTATATATAAAGCTTTTCAATAATCAAGACCACCACCAGAGCTATGTAATGAACTAGAATGAAGTTTAGACCTGCACTATATATAAAGCTTTTCAATAATCAAGACCATCACTAGAGCTATGCAGTGAACTAGAATGAAGTTTGGACCTGCACTATATATAAAGCTTTTCAATAATCAAGTCCACCACTAGAGCTATGCAATGAACTAGAATGAGGTTTAGACCTGCACTATATATAAAGCTTTTCAATAATCAAGCCCATCACTAGAGCTATGCAATGAACTAGAATGAAGTTTGGACCTGCACTATATATAAAGCTTTTCAATAATCAAGACCATCACTAGAGCTATGCAATGAACTAGAATGAAGTTTGGACCTGCACTGTATATAAAGCTTTTCAATCATCAAGACCATCACTAGAGCTATGCAATGAACTAGAATGAAGTTTGGACCTGCACTATATATAAAGCTTTTCAATAATCAAGACCATCACTAGAGCTATGCAATGAACTAGAATGAAGTTGGACCTGGACTATATATAAAGCTTTTCAATAATCAAGACCACCACTAGAGCTATGCAATGAACTAGAATGTAGCTCAGACTTGCATCACAAAACTTTTTATGGAAAAAAGTTATGTTACTGCAGTCAAAATCTGAACTTATTATTTGTTCATGCTTATGATATGAAATATTCTGAACTATTATTTTGCAATTTTTCAGGAACTCAAGCTCCAGCTTGTTAATCGTAGTGACCGACTTAGTTCTCTAAAGCTTCTTGGAAAGAGAGTGGTACCTTTAAAACAAAGAGGAACACCAGTGTCCTCAGATACTCCCGTTGAAGCAGTATGTAATTATGAACAGATGCAGGTAGGCCTTAGGAATATTTTTGTGTTGGTGTTGATGTTGCATGGTGTTGGTGGTGGTATTGGTGTTGCATGGTGTTGGTGTTGCATGGTGTTGGTGTTGTATGGTGTTGGTGTTGCATGGTGTTGGTGTTGGTGTTGGTGTTGGTGTTGGTGTTGGTGTTGGTGTTGGTGTTGGTGTTGGTGTTGGTGTTGATGTTGGTGGTGGTTGTGGCAGTGACTGACGTTATAAAGTAAATGGTTTGAACCTAGGCGTATTAGTCAGTACACGTTTGTGGAAGTTGCTCGTCTAGGCTGTGTAGTCTTGAGAAATATTTTTTGGTGGTGGTGGTGGTTGGTGGTGGTGGTGGTGGTGGTGGTGGTGGTGGTGGTGGTGGTGGTGGTGGTGGTGGTGGTGGTGGTGGTGGTGGTGGTGGTGGTGGTGGTGGTGGTGGTGGTGGTGGTGGTGGTGGTGGTGGTGGTGGTGGTGGTGGTGGTGGTGGTGGTGGTGGTGGTGGTGGTGGTGGTGGTGGTGGTGGTGGTGGTGGTGGTGGTGGTGGTGGTGGTGGTGGTGGTGGTGGTGGTGGTGGTGGTGGTGGTGGTGGTGGTGGTGGTGGTGGTGGTGGTGGTGGTGGTGGTGGTGGTGGTGGTGGTGGTGGTGGTGGTGGTGGTGGTGGTGGTGGTGGTGGTGGTGGTGGTGGTGGTGGTGGTGGTGGTGGTGGTGGTGGTGGTGGTGGTGGTGGTGACTGACGTTATAAAGTCAAAAGTTTAAACTTAGGAGTATTAGTACATGATTGTGAAAGTTGCTCGTCTAAGTTAGTGTAGTCTTCAGAAAGACTGTTAGTGGTGAGGTGTGACCACCATGGTGACGCCAGTGCTGGATTAACTTTCCCAGGGCCAGGGGGGGGGGGGTATTTTAGGGCCGGTCACAAAATGAGAGCCATCCCCGGAGTACGGTGAACTGAAAGCGTCGGTTGATCGGATCATTGGAGGTTCGTACTTAGGCTGCCTCAGGTGCCACTCCCCTCCCGCTTTCAAACATAAGGAGGCCCGTGACTGAGATAGCGTGTGATTTTCTCAGGCTAGTTCGGACTTTCAAAGAGAAACTGCATAATTTTTTTTATTCACTCATTTTTTTGGGCCGGTCAGAATCTGGGGCCGGGGGGTTTGCCCCATAGGTAATCCGCCACTGGGTGACGCAACCACTAACAACAGTCTTTCTCAAGAGCACACTAACCTAGATGAGCAACTTTTACAAACATGTATTAAAAATAGCATGTTCTAAGGATTTTGGGTGAAGGAAAATTCGAGTGTAGAATATATACATTTTAAGACCAAACCGGGACCAGTTGCGAAAAATGCAACTACACAGGCCTTCCGGCAGGAATTGAGCCCACGATCTTGCGATTCTATCACGATAGATGTAATCGAGTGAAATGCCCAATATTACTTGTATTTAAAAATATACGCCTAGGTTCAAACCATTTACTAATTTACTTTAAGACCAAAATAGTGGCTTGAGGGAAGTGTCGTACTGACTACTCTCGTAGTTAGTAACCAGGTTTACCATCTGGCTTATACACTAACCCCGACCCAGTAGCTGGTTTTAAATTCCTACCAGTTGGTTTGGCTTAAAAATGGCAAGTCTGTGTGTTTGTGATTCCCAGGTACAAAAATTAGCTTATTTGTAACGTTGGACATATGATGATTGTATTGTAATTGGTAAGTCGCCTATCATAGTCATAAGTGCCTAATAGACATTTTAACGTATTTTTTAGAGTGAAGTTAGTCAAGGAGAAAAATGTATCTTGTTAGATAACTCGCAACAACAAAACTGGAAGGTAAGTCTCTTTGTAAGAAGGATTCCTTAATATGCTGTTCAATTGCGAATGCAAGGAGTCGTAAATTCAATCGTTTTGTTTTTAGGTTTTGACAAGTGAAGGCAAAGAATGCGAGGTTCCGTCAGTGTGTTTTGTGATTCCTGCACCAAATATCGAAGCCAAGGATTACATGACAAGGTATAATAACCGAGATAATAACATACTGGCTAATTCATATCAACATTAATGTGCCAATGCAGCGAAATTTCGCCCAAGTTTTTTATGATTGCATTTGAAAGAACACTTAAAATGACAACGGAACATCTTTTGTAGAATTTCGTTTGCTTGCTTCATTCTTGAGATATTCAGGTTTGTTTGATATGCAAATGTCATACTTATGACATCACACTGCACAGTGACTTTTGGAAATAGCATCAATTTTAGGATAGTCCAAATATTTTACACCCAGCTACACGCGTTTAGTGACCAGTCATGGCTACATACATGCAAGTGCAAATTTTTATTAAGTACTTTCGATAAGCACTCTCAAAGAAAATCATACTTTTCTAAAAAGTCATTATGCACCGTGATGTCATAAGTATGACATTTGCATATCAAACAAACCTGAATATCTCAAAAATGAAGCAAGGAAACGAAATTCTATGAAAGATGTTACTTTGTCATTTTAAGTGTTCTTTCAAATGCAATCATAAAAAACTGGGGTGAAATTTCGCTGCATTGGCAATTTAAAGTTGAATTTTGCTGGACGAATATTTTATTCTTTTTTATATTTTCTTAATCTTATTCCAGCCTTGAAATTCAATATAAACATTTATTAACGTCATGGAAATTTAAATACTCGTCGCTCAGTCGAACACTTGCCACCCAGGAAGTCTCGTCCAGTGTGAAAGTTCTAGATCTTCCAGAAAAGGTACAAGAATTTATTACTGCCGTTGTAATTGACCGCACCAAAAAAGATGGCGACTTGTACATTTAACCACAATCCTTTGTGTGCAGTAAATATTGTTTCTTGCAGAATTATTGGAAGATATGGTTTTAAAACGATCAACTTTGGTAGGAATGAATTAAGTTCTTGCTTACTTAATCTATTTTAGCATGATAAACAATGTTTAGTTGTTATTTGAGGTCGCAAAGTATTGTGGTTAAATGTACCGCCACCATCTATTAAACGGCACTCAAGAGGACTGGTCCTCCTACAATCATAGAATAATTAATTGGGACATTTTCCGTGGGAGCACGATTTCTGATGGTCTTGTAACCTCTTTAAAAAAACAATCTGTTGCCGCTCCAAACCGCAATCACAGGTCTTCCTCTACCCCCACAAGTCTACCCTCCCCCCCCCCCTACCATGCACCTCATACCATGTTTGTGAACCAACATTGTATGGTGGGGGAGGAGGATAACTTACCTGTGCAAAATGCATCTTTGCTTAAAAGTGACATTGTTGCAAGTTGTCCCAATGTAATTATTCCATGAACCTCTTAAGCATCGTTTAATAGTAGGAAACGTCCAGCCCTCCCAGGAGGGCTGGAAGATTTCCGTGTAAACGATGCTCAATAGGGTTGGTCCTCCTAAGGAAGAGCAGCCCTCTTAAGCATCGTTTACATGGGAACTCAGGAGGGCTGGAAGATTTCCATTTAAACGATGCTCAAGAGAGCTGGTCCTTTTAGGAGGGCTGGAAGTTTTCTATTAAACAATGCTCAAGAGGGTTGGTCCTTTTAGGAGGGCTGGAAGTTTTCTATTAAACAATGCTCAAGAGGGTTGGTCCTCCTAGGGGGCTGGAAGATTCCTATTAAACGATGGTAAAGAGGGTTGGTCCTCCTAGGGGGGCTGGAAGATTTCCATGTAAACGACGCTCAAGAGGGCTGGTCCTCCTAGGGGCCTGGAAGATTCCTATTAAACGATGCTCAAGATGGCTGGTCCTCCTAGGAGAGCTGGAAGTTTCCTATTAAACGATGCCCAAGAGGGCTGGTCTTCTAATAGAGCGTGAGCTGAAAAAAGGGCCAGCTCTTCTCGAAGGGCTAGAAAATTCCCGGTGCCAGGTGAAAATGCGAGGTGAAAGGTGAAATCCACTCTTCTTACTAGGGAAAGCCCTTCACCTTTAACACACTGCATAATTAATAGATAAACCATTGGTAATTAGAATCTTGTTTTCTAAACAGGTCAAGCTACCCAGTATCGAAGACGTAGCCAGTCGTGACTTAGAACAACTACTGAAAGAAGTCAAAGAATGTAAAGACTTCGACCTGGATTTATCAACTAACGATGCCAGCCAGCCAAGTTTAGTTGAGGAACCCATAAAGAGTCGAGATGCATTAGAGACGTTTGCCGAGAGTACAACAAGCCAGCCACTTACGTACTCCGACAACCAGGTGAGAGCGTCTTGTGTGGGCAATAGTAGTGGTAAACCTCTGAGTTTGTATTTAAAGTGTCCCTAACCCTAAAATTTGATTGAAAGCACTTTTAAATTAGGAAGAATATTTGTCAATTTTATTTCTCACTGACTGCTCATTTAGATTCAGCCACGCGCGGACGGGAGAGTTCTGGGGAATGAAATCCGCGAACGGCTGATGGAGCGCAGCGACCGAAGCGAAGTACTCTGTTGGCCTACAGGGGAGGTGGGTGGGGCGGTATAAGTACTAAAAAATGACAGAAAATTTCTTCGTACTCGGCCATTAGTGGTCTAAAAAATGAGAAAAAAGAACAAAACCAAAAAATACCGTTGGTAATGGTACTAAAAATATGTAAATATTTCTAGGTTTCCAGTCAGTGGTCTCAGAATGAAAGAAACTTTCTATCTTATACATGTAGCCATACCACTCGTTAAACAATTAGCAGTCTATAGCATGTGCAAATTTTAAATAGTCACGTGCGGGGTGCGAAGAATGGCTTAAATCTGGCGTCTTCGACCACTCGGCCAACCTCGCCGTTTTCCGAGAGTCTCCAATTAGCGTCTTCTTCCACGTTCTAACTCAAGAGAGCTAATTTATTCGTGACCACCCTGCTTTATGGCTTCTATATGCATGTATAATCATTCTGATTACCTTAAAATCCCAAGGGGCCGTTTTCCAGGGCTTTTTCTCCCTTTGCGCGATTTTCTAACTTCGCAGTCAATGAGAATACCAGAAAAAATTACCCCGACGGATGAAATAACCCGAGGGCGAAAAAAACTTAAATAATTTTTAATAAGGTTAGCTTAACTTTTGTCAGATTTTCATTGTCTGTTTCCATTCTGTTGATATTAAGTGTCGTCTCAGGGCTTCTGGATGCATTCTTTATTGCTTTCTTTGTATTTCCTGAATTCTTATTTTCTTGTAACCTAACAATTTTCTTGTCAACATCGAACGACGTCTTGTTCCGCCATTGTTGACAGCTTCGTTTTGGTTTTCGTGCGCGGCATTCACGAGTGGTACACGAACTCGAATAACTACTTATACCACAGCGGGGTATTTTACTTCAATTAATTAAATACCACAAAGTGGAGGGTAGTTTTCGATTAATCAACTTGTCATGTATGTGGTACAAATCTAGCTGTTGGACAATTTACAGTTGAGGTATAATATCATTGGAAGTTCATCGATATCGATTTTTATTCTTGAGTTCGTGAGGTTTTTCTAATATAATTTGCAAATAAGGCATATGATGACGTTATCTTAGGCAAGCAGAATTGTGCAAAGTCTTACTAAAGTGTCTATTATCAAAATATGCATCCAAATCTCTGAAAAGCTTGCACTTATATTTACAGACCACCAAACTAAAAAAGATAGTTCAATTTATCTGGTCGTCGTGGCAACCGATTAGTTTTTAGACCTTTAATTTTCCGCTCTAAAAAATCTTTGATTTCTTAACTACAACTTCAGACTACAGTTCCACATTAGTTAAGTTTCTGGAACCTTTCTCCATTATTACCATCTCCAAAATAGTTAGCACTTGAGAAAACAAATAATTCTATTTCTTTTTAATGGGCTGAATACATGGGGAAATGTCAGCCTATGGAAAAGAGGAGACTGATTTGAATATAAGAATGACGAAGTGTAGAAATCAGCCAAGTTGCCACAAACATGCAGCATAAAACAAACATATTTAGATGTGTATTGTGTATTTCAAATAAACCATATTTACTACTTCTTTATCGCTTTTCACAAGGCACTTTCTGTATTCCACACTTCGTGTTTCTTCGGGGCTGATTACATGGAGGTTTTCAGCCCGGCTAACCGGGTTGAAATTGTTTCGCGATTACATGGGAAATTTCAGCCCGGGCTGAAATCATATTTTTGTTAGCCGAGCTAAAATATTCTCATGACGTAATGAAGAATTTCAGCCCGGGTTGAAATGATAAAGACTCGTAAAATGGCTATTCCGATTCTTTAAACAATTTGAAACGATGATCATGTCGACTTTTGACTTTTATGAGACTGTGGTTGCATAGAAAGATGAAATAAACAAAAGCAAAAGTATTTTCGAGCCCGGTGAAATTCTTCATTACGTGCCCAGGGCTGAAATTTTCGGCTGAAAATTGTCATGTAATCGACAAGAAATTTCAGCCCGGGCTGAAAAAACAGTCTTGAAAATACTTTTTGCTTTTGTTTATTTCATCTTTATATGCAACCACAGTCTCATAAAAGTCAAAAGTCGACATGATCATCTTTTCAAATTGTTTAAAGAATCGGAATAGCCATTTTACGAGTCTTCATCATTTCAGCTCAGGCTGAAATTCCTCGTTATGTCATGAGAATATTTTAACTTGGCTAACGAAAATATGATTTCAGCCTGGGCTGAAATTTCCCATGTAATCGCGAAATAATATGAAACCCGGTTAGGCGGGCTGAAATTTCAGCCCAATTTCAACCCGGACTGAAAATCTCCATGTAATCAGCCCCTAATTCAAAACATTCACTCCCTCTTTCCCATCCCCCAGTAGCCGGGCTGAAATCTCAGCCCAGGCTGAAATTTCCCCATGTAGACGGCCCACTGATCTCTAAATAAACTGGATGGGCCCTTCCCTATGGCCAGCAGTCAAACATTTCGTGCCAGTCGCCGCCATCTTACGTGGTGTGGTGGAACATATGACGCATTGCGGCCTTAGAACTTGTTCCCAATCCTAAAGTTGACCAGCATAAGCAATCGACGTTAGCACGGTCAGATTATACGAGGGTAGGAATATTATGTGTGCAGTGCCGGGGGAGTCGGAAAAGCCGTAAAGCAAACAACAGATGCCGGTTCGTTTAGTTTTCACTGTTTAACAACAAATACAGTCAAACGATGGCAAGTACACAACACGAAATATTGTTAAGGCATTAAGATTACTATAAAAGACTTAAAATTGAATTCTTCGTAGATTTTATAGTCTGTTTTCAGTTTATATTATCGTGAAGTTTCTTCGTTGTCGGCACTGAAGAAAAACAACGAAATTTAAAGGTTTTATAGCTCAGTAACAGAAACAAATGCAAGAAATTAGCGTCTTAAACTTTATTAAGTACTTCTTGTGTCATTACATTCGTTTAAATTTTCTTTTTGTCTGTTTTCAATCTACGAAAGCTATGAACTTCAGTGGCAGCCATCTTGGGTAGTGGTCACGTCATCATACAACTGGCACGCAAAATCCGGCCCAAGGGCCCATCCAGTTTATATAGAGATCAGTGATACGGTTATTTAAATGTTTATTTCTTAACAACCAGTTTTGCCTAGAAAAGTTATATATTTCTCAACACCTACTAACACTATAAATCAGTAATTCAGTTGCGGTTTGTCATTTTATTTTTCTTGGAAATTTATATGGACAACTGATGTTCCTTGGAGAAGCTTCTGGGATGCGCAGTAAATTTCAATATGTCACTTACTTTTTTTGGCTGGACTGTCAAAAGGTTTTTAGAAAAACAAACGTTCTTCTGAATTATGTAAATACGCTCGGGGTTCAAGCACTGATCTATATAGTGGGTTCAAGTAATATATACAATATTCACGTCTGAATATGTAATTGTTCGGTTTATCAACAGTCTTCATGTTTAAGCTGAGAAAATCACTCGGAAAGTTATGTAAAATCAGGACGAATTTGTATTCGGTTTACAATACCCGATTAAACATTAATTTCTTTTGAATTTTCTTCATGAATTATTAATGAACTGCATGGATAGGTTATTTACACGAAACGCTTTTTGCGATATAATTATTCAGGGGTCCAATATCAACGCTTCCGACAGGTTGAAAGCAATTCTAAAGTGTTGTGCATGATTCTTTGTGAAGTGATATTATGCTTTGTGCAATTGTGCTGATAACACGGTTCGAGAAAATGCGTGATGAAGATGCTATTCTTTCATAAATAGAAATAAATCATAAATCATGAGTCGACCAAGATTACTTTTACTTAAGGTAGGGCAAGTATACATTGTAGACCGATTGCAGAAACCCTGTTCAACGCTAAACGTCGCACAATAGACAAGTTTAATTCAGACAAATTTAATTCGAATTAACTTCGTCGTTGATGCGACGTAAATGCGACGTCGAGTTAAACGTCGAATTTCAGTCGAATTTAATTGTTTTTTCTTGGATGCGTTGAGCCTGAAAACGATTCCTTGAAAACATGGCGCCGAATTTATTTTATTAGCTTTGCCAGATAAAAAATGCTTATGTACGATGGCAGGGGGGATCCGCAATAGCGATTATCCAATTACAGAATTGTCACAGACAGAAGAGAAACATTTAATTGGACCCGACGATAATTCGTCGTGTAAATTATTCGTCTGACTCGGGCGAATTTAATTGTCAGACGAATTTAATTCGTGTGTCGAATTTAATCGGGTTATGCATCGCGGTTTCGTCGAATAAAATTCAAACAATTAAATTCGTCTATTGTGCGACGTTTAGCGCAGACCCCCGACAGGGTTCGAACCTGCAACCTTCTAATGACCGGTTAGACTCTCCTACCATTGAGCCACTGAGGCTCAGATGGAGAGCTAAGGTTGCAAATTCATAGTCATGTGTGCTCCTAAGTCGTAGCGTTTGCATATAAGATGTAGTTAAAGTGATATATTGTATTTAGTGTTGTAATGTTGTGGTCGACGACGGTGAAATCCGAGGTTTTATCTTGTTTTAGCTATTCACTGTCTAATCCTTAAACACTAAGTCTAACTAAAATGCGGTTTCCCCCGATGTTTTGTTTTTTCAGGACAAGGAATCCGCTACTGATAATTTACTGCAGTGGGTTGAAGCTACAGAGAAGACATTAAAATCAAAAGATCGCCACGTCCCATTGGACGTCGACGTTTTAAACGATCAACTCCAAGAGATTAAAGTTAGTATAAAAACACAGCACACTTATATGTTCAACCAGACCCAGTTATAAGTGGTAGTGCCTTGCCTATTGGTTCTGCACGAACAAACGGACGGACGAAGCAGGAAAGAACTCATAGGCAGACTCAGACCTAGTTTTAAAGTGGTGCCGTGGCTGTTGATTCTGCACGAAGGAACAAGGGAGGGAGGGAGGGAGGGGAAGGGAAGGGAAGGGGAGGGGAGGGGAAGGGAAGGGAAGGGAGGGGAGGGGAGGGGAAGGGAAGGGAAGGGAAGAAGGAAGGAATGGGAGGGAGGGAGGAAAGGAAGAAGGAAGGAACGAACTCATACGAAGACCCATGCCCATCCTTAAAGGGCTGAAAATCATTCCAGGTTGATTGTAAAGAAAAGTGACTGACTTCGATGCAATTATTTCTTAGGAACTTCAAACAGAACGCTTGTTTAAAAGGGAACCACAATATGAGGCGTTACAGGGAGAAACATTGGACGACCCAGTGTTGGCGCAGAAGTACGAGATACTACAACAGAAATGGACAGATACATGCCGTCGGCTTGAGAAACGTCAGAAGAGGTTTGTCACTCGTTTATATACTGGTAAGACGTTCAAACTATTGAGCTACTTGGGAAGAATAACCTACATCTGAAATGGTTCCGTGTATCACATTTGTATTGCTGTGCAAAACTAATCAATCAACTAACCAACCAACCAACCAACCAACCAACCAGCCAACCAACCAACCAACCAACCAACCAACCAACCAACCAACCAACCAACCAACTAACCAACCAACCAACCAAACAATGAACCAATCATCATCATCATCATCATCATCATCATCATCATCATCATCATCATCATCATCATCATCATTATTATCATTATCATCATCATCATCATCATCATCATTATCATCATCGTCATCATTATCATCATCATCATCATCATCGTCGTCGTCGTCGTCGTCGTCGTCATCGCCATTTCTCACTTGGCGCATTATAAGCCTTGGGGCGCTTCCGTCTCGAGTGATTTGGGAAGATTGAGTGATTTGGCGCAATCCAACCAACTAGCTAACTGACTAACTAATGGAGGAATGGGTTGATGACTTGTTAACCCATTGCTGCCTAGGCTGCTAGTAAGCTGACTCAGAGTTCTCCTTTTGACTAGTAAAATCGTCTGGCATTACAAAGAGTGCAAAAATAAAGGGGTTCGCCTAGGCAGGAATGACTTAATGAATGAGTAATTCTCTGTTATAGATTGGAATTATTGAACATCGTTGTTGAGCTTGTCGTGGACTTACGCGGATGGATATCCAGCGTTGAAACGATACTTTGCAATCAACCTGGAATGACCAGCAAGGCCGACGATTTACACAAACAGTTGAAGGAACTAAGGGTAAATTACGTAGTTTTATTGCTTGTCGCAGTAAACCAGCCTTACCAGCGCTTTGTTTTTATCTCATACGTGTTAGGTGCTCAGCGTGGTATCCCATGTTCCGTGCGTGTTACTGCGACTCCCGGCTTATGCTATTTGTTCTTTACACGCTGAGCATGTGACGTCATATGTACACCACAGTACAGACGTACGAAAAATGGAGTCTACTGTATTTATTAAAGGGGCAGTGTCACCATTTGCGCATCATTTTTTGCGCACATAGAAGTAACTTCGGAAAAAATATCGGAAATAGCTCTAAATCGGACAAGAAACCAGAGAAATGAATCAAATGATATTTACCTTCTACCGTATTCCAATGAAAGCAGATGGGCTGCGAAGTCGCTATCGCTACATGAACCATATCCAGCTACGATTTTAGCATCTTTCCATCACTCAAATATAGTCAGTCCTAAGTAAATACGTTTGTGCTGACTATTCCAGGCTTTCTGTGAACTATTTGATCCCTCGTATTTTCTCTTTCGGCCTGAATTATCACGTCTTCCACCATGCGCCCCGCCAAGTGCGGCCGCCATCTTGGATCAACAAACTTGAAAACCTACAAGCTGTAGTTTTTCAAACGAAATATGGTAAGGTTAGATATACTGCCGAAACAGAGAACGTATAGGAGTCTAACGTTTCGAGCGAAGGCCCTTTCTCTCTGACGAAGGGCCTTCGCTCGAAACGTCAGACTCCTACGTTCTCTGTTTCGGCAGTATATCTAACCTTACTATATTTCGATTGTTGTTTCTACACTGCCTACGCAGCACGCTACTTTTATTGTAGTTTTTCAAGTTGGCGCGTGATTATTGCGTGAGCTTTGCGAGTGACACTGCTCCTTTAAGCCCCTTTGGTGTAAGATACGGTTCAACATAAAAATTACAGCTCATTATAGGCGCTTTGAAGTTTGCCGAGTTTCCAGACCATATCTCTATTGACTATGGTTTTATGCACAGTTGTATATAGAGAGCATTGCTTGAAATCGATGCGTACTCTGGTTTTTTTTTGCTGGAGCCATCAACTCTGGCCGAAGCGAAGTAAAACAATAAGCTAATTAGCTCAAATGTTCATATTTGTTTTTCAGGAAATTCAAATGGAAATGCAACCACGGCGAGAACGGATCTACCAGTTGAAACAGGCCTCCCTGAAGCTGACGTCACCCGAGAGCGACCATGCTGTTTACGTCATCTCTCGGTGGGAGAAGCTAAGCACTGAGACACAATCAAGATCCGCCAAACTACAGACTACAGTAGATGTACTAGAGACCTTTCAGAGATCGCACGAGACAGAGGTCGTATGGATTACGCAAGCTGAGGAACTCTTGGCCTCTGATGAGTTTCTAAAAGACTCTGAAGAATTTTCCGAGAATCGAATGAAGCGATTTTCGGTAAGTAATACACAGACTTAGACAAGTACCGTAAACATGTTTTATTTAGATTACATTTTCCCACGTGTCTCGGTGTCTGTGTGTAACAACAACACTAACATTAACAACACCACCACTAACATTAACAACAACAATACCACCACCACCACCACCAATAACACCACCCACACCAACAACAACACCACAACCACAACCACCACTAACAATACCGCCACCACCAACAATACCACCACCACCAACATTGCCACCACCACCAACACCACCAACAACAACAAGAATAACACCCATACTACCAACAACAACTACAAAACAACGACAACTACCACCAGCCAGCACCACCACCAACTGCAAAACAACTGCAACTACCACCACCACCACCACCAACTACAAAACAACTGCAATTACCACCACCACCACCTCTGACACCACAACCAACTAAAAAACAACTGCAACTACCACCACCACCACCTCTACCACCACCACCAACTACAAAACAACTGCAATTACCACCACCACCACCTCTGACACCACAACCAACTACAAAACAACTGCAACTACCACCACCACCTGCAAAACAACTGCAACTACCACCACCACCACCACCTCTAACACCACCACCACCAACTACAAAACAACTGCAACTACCACCACCACCTCTAACACCACCACCAACTGCAAAACAACTGCAACTACCACCACCACCACCTCTAACACCACCACCAACTGCAAAACAACTGCAACTACAGCAACCACCACCTCTAACACCACCACCAACTACTAAACAACTGCAACTACCACCCCCACCACCACCTCTAACACCACCACCAACTACAAAACAACTGCAACTACAGCTACCGTCACTACAACTACAAGAACAACCCATACCACTCACTACGAGCACGACCACGATACAATTTTCTGTATTTCATACCGTGATCTATGTGTTTATCTTTTCAGGATTTCTTCTCTGAAGTTCGTCAACATGGCAAGACAATCGAAAACGTCGTTTCTCAGGAAGATCAATACATATTCGACTCTGAGGTATCTTGCAAACTAACTTATCAGCACCAACTCACGAATGCACATTTTTCAAAATTACACAAGAAATCATGCTATTAGCGAGTTCAACCGATTGTTGCCTAGGATGTCTGAGGCTTTCCCCCTACGAGTCAGATCGTCTGGCGTTAGACAGCAAAACAATAAAGCGGTCGTTTTTGGCTGACTCCGGCAAGAATGGATTAAGCGTCGCGTTCGAGAGCTTTGGCAAAAGATGGAGTTGATTTTGTTACCAACATTTCTTCTGGTACTCGTCACTTTGCGTTTTTCCTTTTCTCGTTATGATGGTAATTCCATTATAACTTTCTGGAAAGTTTCGAAAAAGTGGATAATTTAGAACGTTTTTGTATCTACTGCGCATGCGAGTAGATACTATGTCGGCATGCAAGGTTCTCCGATGTTAGTTAAGTAACAATAGCCTGTGTAGTGTGTACAGCCGCTTGCTCTCCTCCCGCAGGTAAATTGATTGGGGAGAGAGAGCGCTGTGAGTTCGAGGCGATAATCGTGTTCCAAGTCACGTGGATTTTCCACGGATTCGTGAAAGCAGATCTGATTGGCCCTTACACAGTCTTATTGTATTACGCAAGTTTCAATTGGCTGCTGAATAGCATAAATTATAATTTGGTTGAACGAAGATCAACGAACTCCCGAGCGAAGTAAACAACAGTGTATCTCGTTCGTTTCTTCAAAATTATCTTCTGATTACACGTAATTTATGGCAGCCGCTGATACTGAAACCAAGCAACTTCAAATATTACAGATTCAGATTGATTGTATAACTGAAATAGTATTTCCAACGGACAATCTATCGTCGGTAAGACTACGATTTAGAAATACCTAATTTTCGACATTAGGAGTTGGTTGTTATTAATCATGGCACATCTGAATTGACAATTGTGATACTGGAATTAAAACATACAACGACATTATGAATATGATACAATCAGTCAATCGAACAGTGTGGACAAAACGCTATGCTTTTGAAGCCACACACATGAAATTGTACTTGACCGTGGTCGTGAAGTCTGACATTTGGAAAAACTTATCTTGAATATTTATAGTAAATACACCGTTCAATGACTCTCGTTCTCGCACACACGTCTTTTTGATCAAATACAGTTTTTAATTTGTTAGTTTCTTCGGCATATAATGAAGAAACCTTGAAAGTATTACACACAGATTGAAGTTATTCAATAATTATTATAATTGACTGAAAATCCACGTGACCGGGAACACGATTATCGCCTCGAACTCACAGACGCTCTCTCTCCCCAACTAATTTACCTGCGGGGGGAGAGCAAGAGACTGTACACAGGCTAAGTAACAATAGAACAAACCAAATTTCTGAAGGTTTTTTCGATCGCATCCCGAGTCAGTCCGGGCAGTCTCATGCAGCAGATACATGTATGCCCAAGCGTGCCTATTTTTTGAAATACTATAATACTTTCGTTTTAGGACTACGAGACTACTCTTAAGAACTATTCCAGATATGTTAACCAATCCTCGGAAGACTCCGTCTACGAAGATGCTACGAGAGCACGAGAAGACATTGGGAACGATGCGGAGTCGCTCCGAACTCGATATACTGCGCTCCAATTGGACGTGGAGAACACACGTGACAAACTACTACGCGCACTACAAGACCACGGCTCAGAGCACCCTGAGATTGAAGATGAGACGACACGTTGGAATTCCAGTGTACAGCGGTTACTCGACTGGGTCGAGTCACAGGAAGAGTCGTTAGCCAGCCAGAGTCCGCCATCTTTAGATCATAAGGAGTTGAAAGAACAACTGGACAGACACAGGGTACGTTTTGTATAGTGTGACGATTTAGACCAACTAGTGTAGTCTTACCAATGATCTCGAAAAGAAGACTGGATCGAGTAACTCATTGTTTATAAGGGTCAGAAGATGAAGCTCGCGAAATGTCGATTTGGTCTCTTACTAAACTAAACTAAACTAAACTAAACTAAACTAAACTAAACTAAACTAAACTAAACTAAACTAAACTAAACTAAACTAAACTAAACTAAACTAATTCTAAACTAAACTAAACTAAACTAAACTAAACTAAACTAAACTAAACTAAACTAAACTAAACTAAACTAAACTAAACTAAACTAAACTAAACTAATTCTAAACTAAACTAAACTAAACTAAACTAAACTAAACTAAACTAAACTAAACTAAACTAAACTAAACTAAACTAAACTAAACTAAACTAAACTAAACTAAACTAAACCAAACCAAACCAAACCAAACCAAACCAAACCAAACCAAACCAAACCAAACCAAAAACTAAACTAAAAACTAAACTAAACCAAACCAAACCAAACCAAACCAAACCAAACCAAACCAAACCAAACCAAACCAAACCAAACCAAACCAAACCAAAAACTAAACTAAAAACTAAACTAAACTAAACTAAACTAAACTAAACTAAACTAAACTAAACTAAACTAAACTAAACTAAGCTAAGCTAAGCTAAGCTAAGCCAAGCCAAGCCAAGCCAAGCCAAGCCAAGCCAAGCCAAGCCAAGCCAAGCCAAGCCAAGCCAAGCCAAGCCAAGCCAAGCCAAGCCAAGCCAAGCCAAGCCAAGCCAAGCCAAGCCAAACTGAACTGAACTGAACTGAACTAAACTAAACTAAACTAATCATACTTATAATGGATAGCTCTATCAGTTGCATCTAACTGTCTCCCTAGAGGTCCAGTAAGGGCCATCCCTTATTGGTCCAGTGTTACTACGGGAGGAAACCGGAGTACCCAGGAAACCTGTGGTGTTTGGTAGAGCAAACTGAAACTCTTCTCGCATGCGGCCAAGATGAAATTTTAACCAGATAACTGAACTGAGTGATGGAACCAGCTTGATCTGGTAGGGGGGGGGGGGGCTGAGCGAGCGAAGTGAGATCAGGCCTGCAGCGTGGGGCGCGACCGAGGCAGGGTGGAGCGCCGCTGAGGAGCTATGGCAGGGGTCTGGGGACACAGCCTCCCTGGCAGAGTCCACGGGCCGAGCTGGTGGTGGGGCTGGAGGGTAGGGGGCGAAGCCCACCAGAAAATATTTTTTTATACATATTAATACCTATGAATCATATGATAGCAGATAGCTATGATACCTAATCCCTAGGTCCTATGAAGTTTACATGGACATTGAATGAATGCGTCCTTTAATGTACTTGGATTTGACAAGGCAATTGGCACCCCTCCCCCTGCACCCCCTTGGCCAAGGCCAGGGTGTGCACCCCCCGCACCCCCTGTAAATCCATCACTGACTGAACTGAACAGGTATTGAACTCTAGTCGCAGAGGTAAAAGGCACGTGCACTAACCACTGTGCCACTGACATGCCTACTAATGGCGCCGATCAGGCAATTGTAAAAAGCGGAAAAAGAAGAAAATGAATGAGAACAAACTCCATAGTGACATTTCAAACATGCAGTTGGTCCCTTAGTAATGGCGGATTCCGGCTTCATTTTCCAAACAATAGTTGCTCGGTTCAGTCTTCTTTAGAGATCATTGAAGTACACTCGTAAATTAACCTCTATATACAATTGGAGTGATGTCTGCTGGTTATCGACTGGGCAAAGACGGACGCCAAACATGTAAGCCTGAAGTACGTATAGTTCTAGTCTCCCACGCTGTCTTTTGACCAGATCAGACTTGATCAAACCGCGTAGGAAACTAAGACTACACATACTTCAAGCCTACATGTCCGCTATGTTTGGCTTCAATCAATGAGTCAGAGATATCACTCCAGTTATGTATAGAGTTCACTGCAACAGGTTTGTTACAAAGCTGTTCCATCAAGCTGTTACCAGTATCCATTCGCACTGCTTGTTCTGTTTGTTAAAGTGCCAATGCAGCGGAAATTAAGTTTGTCTAGTTTGAAAGAACATTGAAAATGACAAAGTAACATCTTTTGTAGAATTTCGTTTCCTTGCTTCATGAGATATTCAGGTTTGTTTGATATGCAAATGCCTACTTATGACATCACAATGCATTTTTGAAAGAGCATCAATTTTAGGATGGTCCAAATATTTTACACACAACTACGTACGTTTAGTGACCAGTCATGGCCACATGCATGTACGTGAAATTTTTTTAAGTACTTTCGATAAGTACTCTCAAAGAAAATCATACTTTTCTAAAAAGTCATTATGCAGTGTGATGTCATAAGTATGACATTTGCATATCAAACAAACCTGAATATCTCACGAATGAAGCAAGGAAACGAAATTCTACAAAAGATGTTACTTTGTCATTTTCAATGTTCTTTCAAACTAGACAAACTTAATTTTCGCTGCATTGGCACTTTAACAAGTGTAAGAAGTTGTTGACAACTTGTAACAAGGTTGATAACTTCAAAGGACTTGTGACAAGTCATTCCGACAACTGTTCTGCACTTAACAAGTTGCTACCACGTGGTTGCTACAAGCTTGTTGTCAACCTATACAAATGCAGAATCAAATACGGCGTTCTTTCGGGCTTCCTTCGATGTTCTCTGGGAAACGTTCAAATCAATCACATGACTTTACCGCGTACCAAACATCGGCAGCTCACAAAAAAAGCTTCCGTGTGGTTGACTGCCGAACTTATGACAACCAAAAAACTGACGTTTCGAGCCAGAGTCTTTGATTACTGATTAGAGTAAACAGAATGAAGTGTACATGAAAAATGAAAAGACGAAGCTTGAATGTCAATAAAAGCGATCTTTTAAATACCACCAAAAGACCGCTAATTACTGTACGAGATTAAAGGCTCAAGCTATATTTTATATTATATCCACTTTGTAGATTAAAATCTGGTTCGTTTTTCCTGGAAACTCGATCTACTTCGTGAAACATTTTGACCCTTGTTTAAATTACTGCCTAAATTATATTAATTACTGCCTTTATATCATCATGTCTTCTCCAGGCAGCCGTCTACACACGCAAAAACGCACACTCTGTGTCAGACCTGGATTCAGAATGATGTCAGATCTGTTCAGAAAAATGTAGCGATCCCTAGCTGATACAGCCTGTTGCAGTATCATCTATGATACACCTATGATGTCATATCTGTATCATACCTGCAGCTACAACAGACTGTTCAGAACAGATTCTGTCAAACTGTATCAGCTTGACACGGTCAGTGCTGTATCAGTTTGATATAACAGACTGAATAGATATGTTGTCTACGGAACTGTCGCAGTCTGTTAGAAATTCTAATTGAATGTTTATACATCAGCGCTGGTACATTCTGTAGCTGTCAGGCTATATCAAGGGTCGCTACATTTCTCTGAACAGATCTGATATCAGAGCTGATCGGACTGTGCGTTTTTACGTGTGTAGCTGTCTTTCGGACGATCTTCATAGATTTTGTACGGCCACTTAAAAAAAGTGGCTTTTGGCGCCTTGTTGACAATGGAAAAAAAGTATATAGAGTGCTGCGTTGGTAAACTACCAAGAATAGTTTTCATAACGAAATACTGACGTTTCAGCGGCGCCCTTCATCAGGGTAAATTTATCATATTGACAGCTTTTGGACTGGTCATTAATTTTATGACTGCTAGTAAGCATTTGAAAAACTGTTTTTCATAATTCTAGTATTCTTGGCGACGTCATTTTGACGTAACAATTCTCGTAAAACGTAATCTCAGCGCCTTTCAAAGTTTGGCTGTTCGGACACAAAGGTTCCGTGGAAAATTTTAAGCTTTTTGCTTTGCCGAATTTGTTATCGTCTATAAAGCTACCTCAAAACATAGAGATAAAACGTCTTTCCGAACACTAATTAAGAAAGTCAAGAAACATAAAACCATTCTGAATTATCCTTTAAAAAAAACCTCTGTAAATATGTTCAAATTTAAGTGCACTTCTTGCTCACCGCCAAGGCTTTCAAAAATCTTTGTCAACTCTCAGTCAGCTCGTTTGTTTTTTCTCGTTTTTTTTTGTAAAAATTGGTCCCATGCCCCTTTTCAATTTTACATACGGCTGACCAAACCTGACTTGTGATTTGTTAATTATGTGGTTCAAACGTAACAAGGTGGCGTCCGATGGCGTGTAATAGCGAAGCGCACAATTACTATTTATAGACCAAAACTCAGACAAACAAACCAAGATTGAATCTCGAGGAGTTTCTAATGAAATGCAAGAATAAATTATAAACTCAGACAAAGCTGGATTCGACATTATCTGTGCGCTTCTGTTGGGGACTTTAAGAGATCTACGACGTCAACCTCTCAACGACGACGTCCTCTAAGCAAAACAATTGTTTTTGAAAAACAAAGAGAATGAATAATTTTTAGTCCCAAGAGTAATCTCAACACCGTCCTCGTTCTTTATACAACGCCACTCAGAGCATTTTCACCGCTTCAGGACGACGTCGACGGCCAAAAGATGAGAACTGTTGCTTGAGATTGACTTCAATACAGACACTACAGTATTTTAGTAATACTGGGATGTTTTGAAAGTCATTAAACTAACTTCACATATTAAATATAATAGTTAGTTAACCGTGACTTCTTTCAATTGTAAAACTTATCTTGCTTTTTAACCGCCTTTGCCGTCCTAGCATATTAGGGACTTTAAGAAAACACAACGACTACGGTATAACGTGTTTGAACAATAGAATTTTATGTCAAATACAAAGAGCTTTTGCAAATGACGGTCCCGAGAGTAATTTTCATGCCGTCGTGACTCTGTTGACAACGTTAGAAAAAGCATTTTTACGTTGTAAAGACAACGCGGAACATGAATCACTACAGAAGCCTTAGGAAAGCTTAACCTTACTCTCGCGACTAACATAGATTGAAGAAGTGTATCTCTTCAGGAATTTAAGAACAAAACGAGTCCGTGCGATTATGTATCTTGAAATTTGAATATATCAATACACCACCATTTAATATCACTGTTGAACTTTTTACCGTAGCCGTAGTCCGTTGTCTGAATCTTAAAGTCCCTATTAGGGACTTTAAGAAAACACTATGACTACGACTACGGTATAACGTGTTTGAACAATAGAATTTTATGTCAAATACAAAGAACTTTTGCAAATGACGGTCCCGAGAGTAATTTTCATGCCGTCGTGACTCTGTTGACAACGTAGAGAAAGCATTTTTACGTTGTAAAGCCCGGTGCACACTAGTGCAAGTTGCACGCACAGATATCATTCGTGACCAATTGCGGCGACGAAAATCCTAGTGTGCGGGGAAAATATACAGGATTTTTGTCACTCGTGTCGTGAACAACAAATATCAAACATGTTTGATATTTTCTGTCATTCGTGACAAAAATTCCTAGTGTGCGGCAAAAACCTAACTCGCAACTCTTCGCAGCAAAGAAGTGCGCATGCGTGTTATTCCCAAAAACAACATGGCGGATAGTGAACATGCTAGTGAACCTCGTAGTGAACTGGTCACCGAAGCAATTTTGGAGGATAAATTGGTAGATATCTGGCCCGAATATCCCTGTTTGTATGATGTTCGGTCATCTGACTTCAAAAACAGAGATTTACGAGATAACGCCCATTCGAGTGTCCTGTTTAGAAATATACGGCGAGACCATACGTAAGATATCCTCAAAGGATTGCCTGGCGATTAGCCGCCCTCAGACGTCTTCGACGTCTCCGTATCAGCAAAAGAAATAGCAAGATATCTTCGTCGTCTGACAAATCATCTTGTTCACTATCCGCCATGTTGTTTTGGGGAATAACACGCATGCGCACTTCTTTGCTGCGAAGAGTTGCGAGTTAGGTTTTTGCCGCACACTAGGAATTTTTGTCACGAATGACAGAAAATATCAAACATGTTTGATATTTGTTGTTCACGACACGAGTGACAAAAATCCTGTATATTTTCCCCGCACACTAGGATTTTCGTCACACGCAATTGGTCACGAATGACATCTGTGCGTGCAACTTGCACTAGTGTGCGCCGGGCTTAAAGACAATGCGGAACCTGAGTCACTACAGAAGCCTTGGGAAAGCTTAACGTTTACTCTTGCGACTATAACATAGATTGAACAAGTGTATCTCTTCAAGACTTTAAGAACAAGGCGAGTCCATGCCATAATGTATCTTGAAATTTGAATGTATAAATACACCACCATTTAATATCACTGTTAAACTTTCTACCGTAGCCGTAGTCTGTTGTCTGAATCTTAAAGTCCCTAATGCTGTTGCACAATTACGTTATGGCGGCCATGTTGTTTGGTAGCTGACCAACATGGCCGCTGTGTCTTTGTCCTCTAAATCTCAGGGGATTGATTGCATCCCACCAATTGGGCCACTTTCCTTTCAGAGGGGCATCCGCACTCCAGTTTATATAGGTCAGTGGTCATATCACTGCGCCTACACAACACTCTACTTTTATATCAATCTCAGTACATTGTTATATGGGTCCGTGACTTAAGTGGGAAATAGTGGGAAGTCTTTTCAAACAAGGGCTTATATATGCTTAGAACATCCCTTTTTTGGTTTGAAAGACTTGTTTTTCTTTCTGTTTTTGGCCATTTCCCTCCTCATTATAAACGTCCCACGCTCTTTTGAAGTTAACATTTGTAGTATCAGTTACTGTGAAACTGTATTAGTAATTTGGAATTGAAGTTTGGCCTTGGTGCTTTGTCTGAAATCATTTGCCATTTGGTATTTAGCTATGTGTGTATACGACATACTTGTCACAGATTAAGCGATAAACCTTCTAGAATATAAAAGCGACGTATTTATAAAATAAACATATTCACTGATGCAAAACTAAAACCATTTCCATCAAAACATCGGGAGAAAACCGAAAACTTTTCATATTCGTGCTGAAGACGTTCGAGTTTCTGGACAATTGAAATTTCATTCGCTGCAACTTCGCCTTCGGCCATCCACGCTCAAAACTATGCTTGTCGTTTGATTTCTAAGTACTTGAGTTGGACAAACGACCTCTCGTGATATGCGGTTTATTTGCGTGCTTCCTCTGAAATATGCCGCTAATTTATGCGTATCTCATTAGAGGCACATCAGCGAGCTAAAATCTAAACACGGCTTGTTGAGCGGTCGAGAAACCGCAAGCATGGCCTCTAACTTCGCTTCTGTGCTCTTTATTTTCTTCAGAAACTCTCGAAGGATGTGCTAGCCAGCCAACAGCCGGTCGAGAACACCCTGAGACAGGGAAGGAGGTTCTTGGAGGGACACACTGATCACCTTCCAGCCTCGACTCGCTCCGAGCTCGACACCAAGATGGTCAGTCTGGAAATCCGATGGATGAGACTACAGAGGGAGTCAGACAACCGCTATCGCCGTTTGGTTGTGATCCACGAAAAACTATCGACCTTCGAGGAAGTGCTGCATCCGTTCGTGGTATGTAGATGTCTTGTACCGACTGTGTCCGTCTTTTAATCGTATTAATGATTTATATAAAGTCTTGATTAATATTTGAAAAACCTTCTCGCTATCTCAACCGGGAGTCGAACATATAAGGTCTCCGATTTAACGTACCAGGGCGCTCTCGACCACTCGACTATCAAGACACACGGTTTCACGAGACACTATTTTGTCAAATGTCACATATATTAAATCTAATTCATATCGTTTCAAAGTCCATGTGATTTCACTGTCGTTACGAGAGTTAGATATATGCGACTCCAAACTAATCTTACTCCTTTATCAAAGTCTTCATGACATGACAAGTCAAAGGAAGTGCCTGCAACTGCTGGAGTTATAGTTTCAAAAAACTTGTTCATAAATTCAGCACAACATTTCGCCTAACATGCCTGTCAGATTTCATTAAACGAGCAGACTTGAAATTCGCGGCCATAGCTCTTTAGCCTCTGTGAAACTTTAACTTAGACTAAATATATTATGCGTAGCATAACTCGCAAAATATTCAATTCTCCTGAATTCGACTTTTCGAACCACGTTTTCCTGTTTTGCTTACTTGATAAATGCATCGTGAACTTAGCTGGCGACTGACTATCACGCTGACTTTCGGTCGCTGATCTATCTATTTCTATCCTTGATTGGCTGCCTGTCGTTTACTGCAGATAATACATTCATCCTGCAACGTCGAGTTGCCGTAGTCGTGCTGTGAGCCTTAATTGTGTCTACTTCTTCATCCTTTGTCGTGGCCAAACCCACGGATGATTGTGCGGACGTGGTTTTTCCAGCTTTCGCTTCTGTTCTGTTTGTTTTTATTTGTTTTTGTTTGTTTTCTATCTTGTTAAACTCCAATGTGCCTGAATACGCTGCGGAAAGGATTATGAGCGGGATTAAGGAATTAGGAAAAAAGGAAATTATATTTGCTTTCTAGAACTTTCTGTCGGTCGTCTATCTACATAAGTACATTTTACAAACATAAACCGTCAACCCATATTTCCCATCGTTTAACAAAGTATAGTGCTTGGCGGGCAGTGTTCTCATTGTTCTAGAAAAACGAGAAGGAGCTAACCTTTTCGCTTGGCTATAGTTCTTGTAGTGAAGTAAATGGTTTGGACCTATAGGAGGAGTATTATTATTACATGTTTGTCAAAGTTGCTTGTCTAGGTTGAAAGACTGTTGGTGGTAATGGTTTGAACCTGGTTTCAGACGTCGAGCCTAACATGTTGAACTTAGGAGTATTATTAGTACATGTTTATGGCAGTTGCGCTCTAGGTTAGTGTAGTCTTGAGACTGTTAGTAGTGGTGGTAGTAGCTAACTGACGTTTTAACCTAGACGAGCAGTTCGCAATTACAAAACAGATGAACCGTGGCGAGTGGCAAAGCACTCCAAAAATCCCGTACACTTCGACGAAAAGTCCGCGAAAAGTCCAGCGGAATTTTAAAATCCCCAAAACTTCTTGAAAATCCATGAAAATCCTTGAAAATCCATGGAACTCCTTTGAACTGATCCATAAAATCCGACTCAATTGATCCATAAAATTCGAGTCAATAGTTGTCATAGTGAAGCTAGAAGTATTATTAGTTTATGTTTGCGAAAGGTTAGTGTAGTCTTGAGAAAGACTGTTAGTGGTGGTGGTGGTAGTGACTGGCGTTTCGAACCTAGACGAGCAGTTGCATTGCAAAATAGAAACGGAATAATTGTAGGGTATATAATTTTGCGATTACGCAGGGAACGTATACCATTCGTAGCAATTCGCCGTAGTGACCGTGGGAATCGTGGAACTCCAGTCGTGAAAGTATAGCCTCGAGGTCTGATTTTGATATAGGTGCACGTTTCGACTCTCACACGATAACTTTAACTTCTGAAGTTAAAGCCAGATCAAAAGGGTTTACTCGGATGAGTGACCGCATTAGCTTCTTGTGAGGAGACTGTTGGTTATCTCCTGTGCCTCGAGGGTTTAGCATAATTTCCTCAGTTAATTCTACGAACTAGTTCCATCAAGGGGCGAAGGCCATTGGGTTATCAGTATTTAAAATACTGTCATATGTTAGGGGCCGTTTACATGAATCTGGATTGAGTTTCAATCCGGATTGAAAAGCGAAGTCAATCCGTGTTAACATGGAAATTGGGTTTCTGGATTGAAATCCGCCTGAAATCTGAAATCCGTAAATATTAGAAAACACGCATGCATTGTTTGTTCTGGTCCTCTTTGTCACGTTTTTCATTCCGGAATGAAACTCGCACCGCCTTTAGTTAGAGTTGTTTTACTTTTACATTTGTATACAAGAGCTGTGAATAGCTCCGCTACTTGAGAAAGTCGTTTGAGGGGCTTTGCTCTACCTTGTGAAATGAAATGAAATGAGATGTCTTCTTGTGGAGGAAGAACGACGATGTATAAATATGTCTGTATGTCATGACCGTGTCTGAATAACTCAATAATCAGAGCGCCGAGCGTTGATTCGGATCGACCTTGGGTTCGATTTCCGGTTGAGTTAATGCGTTACGCAATTTTGTCAATCTCTATAGCCGTGAGAAGGTGGCGGGTTTGTTTACCTTTCGTAACTTGACTTAAAGTGTAGGTTTATTTAATCCCTGTTGATGAACCTATATGGACATGTTGGTGATGAGCACGTTTACACTGGCATGCAATAATAGAATAATTGCTTGCACCTGAAGGCCGTCCACACTGGAGATCGATCTCAGATCCAGCTAATAACTCCAAGACCCTGTTTACATGAAGCGGATTGAGTCAAATATCGATCACGATCGGAAATCGCATAGAAAATCGGCTACTTTCATGGGGCAGTTCGCAGTCCATGTGGGAGCTGGCTCAAGTGTATTGATGACGTTTTACACGCAATATATTCGTTCTACACATGCGTAGCTAATACTACGGGTCAGCCCGTATTTCGCGAGTCTCGACAAACGTAATTTCCGATCGTGCCGATGATGAAGTCATGTCACGTGGATTGACTTCAGTCGCCGGATGATTGACTGGATGAGTCATGTGGATGACTGAAGTCAATCCACGCAGTGGAGTGGATTGATTTGAGATTCAAGCAAGGATCGACTTGAATGTCTCCAATCTGATTCATGTAAACACAGTTTGACTTGAAAATGACTTGATACGCACGCATGTTGCGTGTCGTGCTAAAAGGCAGACATTGAGGGAAGCACAGAAAATAGTGTTCCATAACTGAAAACAATGTTCCAAGCAAGTCGGATTCTCCATGTAAACATGTGACCAGATTGACTTTACTCGCGTTTTTCGACCCGATTGGACTGTCAATCCGCTGTCGAGATTTTTAGAGTGACACTGCACTTGAAAAGAGTGATGAGCTCGAAATCTCAGTATGTCGGGCTCGAAATCTCAGTATTTCGTTGTGTAAAATCTCGGCCGAGGAGGTGTTTATTCGGAGGAGGCATTTAATCGGAGATGTTTAATCCGAGGAGGTGTTTATTCGGAGGAGGCATTTAATCGGAGATGTTTAATCCGAGGAGCTGTTTATTCGGAGGAGGCATTTAATCGGAGATGTTTAATCGGAGGAGACATTTAATCGGAGGAGACATTTAATCGGAGGTGTTTAATCCGAGGAGGTGTTTATTCGGAGGAGGCATTTAATCGGAGGTGTTTAATCCGAGGAGGTGTTTATTCGGAGGAGGCATTTAATCGGAGATGTTTAATCCGAGGAGGTGTTTATTCGGAGGAGGCATTTAATCGGAGATGTTTAATCCGAGGAGCTGTTTATTCGGAGGAGGCATTTAATCGGAGATGTTTAATCGGAGGAGGCATTTAATCGGAGGTGTTTAATCCGAGGAGGTGTTTATTCGGAGGAGGCATTTAATCGGAGATGTTTAATCCGAGGAGCTGTTTACTCGGAGGAGGCATTTAATCGGAGATGTTTAATCGGAGGAGGCATTTAATCGGAGGTGTTTAATCCGAGGAGGTGTTTATTCGGAGGAGGCATTTAATCGGAGATGTTTAATCGGAGGAGGCGTTTAATCAGAAGAGGTGTTTAGTCGGAGGGTGTGTTTAATCGGAGGAGGTGTTTAATCGCAGGAGGTGTTTTAATCGGAGAGGCGTTTAATTAGAAGAAGTGTTTAGTCGGAAAGGGTGTTTAATCGGAGGAGGTGTTTACAGTAAAAATGGAAATACCTTCTGAGAAAAATCTAGTGATAAAAGTCGCTTATTCTTGATTTATATTTGTTTGTTGGTATCGATTTGGGAGAAACGTTCGTTATATTATGATTAAATTCCATGAAAGCTAAATTATACTCTTTATTCACATTTTTCGACAAAAATTTTCCTCACGCTTCAGTAGCGACTACAGAAATACAGTAATACGCAACAAACTACAGAAGCGTATGGGAAGGTATTTCCATTTTGACTGTAAGCAGAGGAAGTGTTTAATAAATTTCTCCTCCCGTGCACAGTTCTCCAAAATGTTAGTAAACATGATCTTATTTTTGTTTGTTGATTTGCTTTATTAGGCATGGCTTGGTCGGGCGGAAAAACAAGCGGACGCCATTATGACCAAAGGCTCAGACCTTGACACTGTCCAAGAAAGAATGGAAAGACACAAGGTTAGAAAAATGTTGTCATGCCTTTTGCTCTGTAAAATAAGTAAGAAATTAGTGCAAGCCTCTATTAAATCTCTATGAAGTAGATCCTCGTTAGCCTAGTTTCTAAGCATTTAGTTTCCGCCATGCGCTTGGCCGCGTACACGCGTAAAAATCTCACTTTACAGCATTGTTGCCTGAACAATGCTGTAACAACTTGTTGACATATGTGAATAACATTGATAAATGAACAACCTTGTTCATCATTGTTTCAACAAGTTGTTACTGCTTGATGAAACAACTACCGTTGTTCACGCATTTTGTAACAACCGAAGAACGTGTTCACTCAACAGAAGAAGAAGAAGACACCTTTATTTACACAGGGTAGTCCAATCAGTAGTAACAACTACTGCTATCAACTGGAGCCCTGCAACCTTACATTACAATACAATATATTATATATCTAGAACTATAAAAGAAGTAAAGCTAAATGCTATATAATACAATGTTAATAAAAAGATACTACTTTCGTTTATTAAAAATAATGCAGCCATTGTAGTAAAATGACTTCTTTGCTTGTTCAGTTCGTACCCGAGGTAAATGTAACATGTTACTTTGTCTAGTTGTTCTTCTATGCACAGAGCTATTAAAAATAAAATAGTTTTTAAAAAATTGGGGGCAACGTCCTTGAATACATTTTTTAACTAGTTTAAAAACATGGTTATCTCGCCTACTTTGCAGAGAGGTCCATTTTACCATGTCTATAGCTCTATCACTGTCAGGTATCCTAGTTACTATCCTCGCAGCACGCCGTTAGAGTTTCTCTAAACTTGTAGCATTGCCTACTCCACAGCAATCCCATACTGTGTCACAATATTCAACAATAGGGCGAATCAAAGACACATAAATAATATTTGCACAGTGAGATGTTATATCATTTCTAATACGCCCTAACATCCCTAACCTCTTACCAGCTCTAGATAAAATATATTTAACATGGGATTTCCATGTAATACATTCATCAAATAGGACTCCGAGGTATTTAAATTCAAATACACGCTTAATAGGACGGCCATTAATCATAATACTGAAATCAGTGACACGGGATAGCCTAGCATGAGTTCCGAATAACATTGATTCAGTTTTGGAGGTATTCAAAAACATACTGTTATCACGTAGCCACATTCCAATTAACTCGAGCTCTTCATTCAATTTTTCTTGGATTACAGAAACAGCAGACTCAGAGTAGAATAAAACGGTATCGTCTGCATACATCAGTATGCTGCATTTACGAACAACATTCGGTAGATCATTAACGTGTAGAACAAACAGCAGGGGACCGATGTTCACCATTGTTGTAACATTGTTGTTCATCGTTGTTATTTCGTCATGCTGTTACATGTTGTATCATGTGCGAACAACGTTGGCTATAAAAATGAGCTGTTGGAACAACTTGTTCATGACTGTTGATTTATCCGTGAACAAGTTGTTCGAACCATAAGTGGACAACTTGTTGACAACTTGTTCACGGCGAGCAGCACAACATTGTTCACGCCTGTTGACAACCGTGAGCAAGTTGTGCGTTTTTACGCGTGTAGTCGGTTTGGATTCTTGGGAAGGCTGGGGAGAGGTTGCAAACGAGAAGGCCTAGCAACATTCGTAAAACAGTCCTGCCCAGAATCGTTCTGGCCCTTCGAGTGTTCCTGGGATCTAGCGTAGCGACTGTATATTATATAAAAAGCATAAGGATGTCTGCGAAGATTTTACCAAAGATCTTGGCCATCGAAAGAAGGAAATTATGGAATATATTCCAATTGGAGCTCGAAATGAAAATTTAACTGTTCAACATTCAACTTTTGACGGTTGCAGAAGGAAAGCTAGTGATAAGAAAGCTAGGCCAGTGAACCTTCGTCGATCCGAGGGGAGTAGGCTTGTATTATTTTATGCAGATGGAAATTGTCGGGAAACACTTCAGACGTCATAACATCACAATTCTTCGTCAATAAACAACTGAGCTGTAAAGTGAAAGTGTTTACGAATTTTGCTAGGCCTTCCCCAGCGGGTCCGTTCGGATCACTTCCGAAACGTGTCAACCGAGGAAGTCCTAGAAACTAGGCTAGATCCTCGTGTATTTGAACAAATAAGCATCATGGGCGCGCCATCTTGGATTTGATGACGTAAACGGCTTCATCTATCTGTTGTCCCGAAGCAATGAAACTATCGTCTTGAAAGTACACCTTTAGGCTTTTTTTGACGACGACCATAAGAGAAACCAATTTATTGGTAGAGTAATTGAAGTATATCTCTTTTTTGTCTTAAAATACGATGTTCGTATAACTGACGAAGCCGTAATGATGTCGCCATTTGTTGCATGACATCAAATATGCAACATGTTCGTAGTTACCTCAAAATCGATCCTCCTCCTCCTCCTCCTCCTCCTCCTCCTCCTCCTCCTCCTCCTCCTCCTCCTCCTCCTCCTCCTCCTCCTCCTCCTCCTCCTCCTCCTCTTCCTCTTCCTCTTCCTCCTCCTCCTCCTCGTCATAGGATTAAGCTCAGTGACAGGGTCATGAATATCAGGGTCAGGCTTTCGTTTGTTCACACACCAAAAAAGCGTCGTGGTTAGTTGTTTTCGTGTTGACTATGTGGTTATTGTTGTTGTTGTTATTTATATTTTGGGCCCGCAGTAATTGGCAACTAGCTGTTGCGGTAACCCTGCCAAATTATTTACTGTGTATATTGTTATTGTTATTATTGGCAAAGTTATTAAATTAAATTTACTGTGTCATCGTCATCATCATCATCATCATCATCATCATCATCATCATCATCATCATCATCATCATCGTCATCATCATCATCATCATCGTCATCATCATTCCCATCATTCTCATCATTACCATCATCATCACCAACACCAACATCATTAACTTATTTAAGCTAAAGTTGATTTTGCGGAGGGAGGAAAACCTGAGAACTCGAAAAATCCTCGAAGCACAGGAAACAACCAACAACTCTACTCACATGAGTCCCAACCTCGGACATTCACCCATCCAAGTAGTAACCCCGTCAAACCAAGCTTAACTTCGGTCTTCGCCTCTTCGGTGGTCAGAGGCAGCGCGCTAACAGCACTCTCTACCCTTCTTCTTATTCACGTTTATTGTCTATATGCTATGATGTAATGTATATTGTACTGTACAGGAAGTGATTGAACTATAGCAATTCTTGTTTCCATTTGCCAGGATTTCGTATCCGACGTGAAACGTCACGAAGGAGATCTGAAAGAAGTCAACCATCACGGAGAAGTCTTCTTACACGAAGCCAAGGTATTGTGTTTTTGGATCTCTTATATAAGTAACATTATAATTCAGTGTTTTCATTTGCTTGTTCGCTTCGGTATTTAGTTACTTCAAATGTCGGGCAAACAACCTTTTTAACGGTAAACTGCCGAGAATAGTTTTGATAACGAAATACTGACATTTCAAGCGGAGCAGAGTATCTTCATTAGTCCGATAAAGGGCTTTGTCCGAAACGTCACTATTTCGTTATCAAAACTATTCTCGGCAGTTTTCCACCTTTTCACTTCGCTCTATCCAAAGTATCAACTCCAACTTTTATACTCTCGATTATAACGGTTTCACCAAAGCCTGATTATTTGGTCGCGAACTGTCTTTCGTTCGCTATCGTTGATATAAACTGAATGCTATTCTATTCTGGTTATTCGGTTTCCCTCACTTTCAGAAACGTTAAGCCGGTTTTCCACCAGGCGTTTTTTTTCGCGCGAAGCGACTTTCTTTTGTTCGAATTCAGTAGATTTCTGATTAGTTCCAGCTCAGAGCTCATGAGACAAAAGACAAAGTCGCTTCGCGCGAAAAAAGTCGCCTAGTGGAAAATCGGCTTGAGACATAAGACAAAGTCGCTTCGCGCGAAAAAAGTCGCCTAGTGGAAAACAGGCTTGAGACATAAGACAAAGTCGCTTCGCGCGAAAAAAGTCGCCTAGTGGAAAACAGGCTTGAGACATAAGACAAAGTCGCTTCGCGCGAAAAAAGTCGCCTAGTGGAAAACCGCCTTTAGACATAAGACAAAGTCGCTTCGCGCGAAAAAAGTCGCCTAGTGGAAAATCGGCTTAAGGGTGTTAATATGTATAGGCGAGCATGCGAGGGCACCCGAACTGCATGGCTCGTTTACCCGAGATGATTTTCATTGTGTTTATATGAGACACGAATGGAAATCATCTGTTAAAATGTAACGGCGATGCAAGGATAGTGTGTCAGTTTATACATAGTCAATCGAGATATGGTCTGGAAACTCAGCTAAAGTCTTTGGTCTATCTTTTTGTTCGCCTTTATGCAGTTTTGTGCACGGTGCACGGTCACTGAACACATTGTATTTTAGTATAATGAACGAATTGTCCAATAGCAACGTTTCACTTCAATCACTCAACCGTGCTATTTAAATATTAATAAACCTAATACAAAGGATGTGCACGGTGTAAGGTACGGTTCAACATAAAATCACAGCTCATTATAGGCGCTTTGAAGTTTGCCGAGTTTCCAGACCATATCTCGATTGACTATGGTTTATACAAGCTGTTGCCACTTGTAAAAACTGAGCTCTAGGCGGATATCATAAGTGCTTTAAAGGGCTCAAGTGGCTTTGGGTTGGCAAATTCTTAGTTAACCGGTTGTTAGTTAGTCTAGCATTTTCAGCTTGGAGTTAGTAAAGTTTCTCGGTTGTTGCTGTACAAGCCGTCGTAAATTTTTGATATACTCAGGAAATGTGGTTAGAGCGTCTGGTTAGCAATCAGAAGATTTTCGGATTGCGATCGAGTTCCCAGGTAAAATACCGTAAACAACTAGAAGTTACTATCGCAAGGAAGTGCTGCCTGGTTAATAGTTGGTAGGTTGTTCAGCGACAACAATTCTTCACGTGGGATAAGACCATTGTGAAAAGCATTCAAGTACATATTGTCTCCTTTCATTAAGACTCGGTCGATAGTAGATGAATTCCAATCCTTCACTTGAATAAAAGTAGTGTGCTGCGTAGGCAGTGTTGAAGCAACAATCGAAATATGGTATAATAGGTTAATACTGCCGAAACAGAGAACGTGAGTGGTCTAACGTTTCGAGCGAAGGCCCTTCGTCAGAGGGCCCTTTCTCTCTGACGAAGGGCCTTCGCTCGAAACGTTAGACCACTTCACTTGAATAGTTTGTGCTGTTAACAGCGTTGATACTCATAAAAGAGCACTGTTTTCCTCGAGACTGACCACTAAAACGTTCATGGCCTTGATGAATACTTCCACAAGCAAGTATAAAAGACATGATCAATTTATCTTACCGTTTACCGTGAAAGGCCAGTGGATAGCGCACTTCGCTGCAGCCTATCTGTTGCATGGTCAGGGGGGGTTCAGAACCAACATATCGAAATCCGAAAATTGATATACCGTATACGTAGCCATTACAGAGCTCAGCAAAAAGACTGAGCACGAGTAACGCATAGTAACCCAAGAGAGATGTCAAGAATAGTATTTGCTACCTGAGTCAGTTCTAGAGGCTCAATGGTTATTAGAACTACTGAACTAGAATCGGAAAGATGCGGGTTTGGTCTAGGGGTAGTTTTTCTAAGTACTGACAAGTTACTCAAGCTTATACAGTAAGGGATTCACGCTGTTATAGCAAAAAAGCTTACTCGAAGTCTCCATCTCTGAATACAAAATTTAATTATTATGACCAGCCCGGACCTGTTTCTACCGACGGTTAGTTCAGTCTATACTAGCTTCTACCATTTACTTTATTTAAATGAAGTTCGAGATATTGACTGCTTTTTCACACTTGTTAAACTCCTACAATTAATCGCCCGATATTGTGCTCTTATCAAACACAAAGACACTAAAGCCGGTTTTCCACTAGGCGATTTTTTTCGCGCGAAGCGACTTTCTTTTGTTCGAATTCAATAGATTTCTGATTAGTTCCAGCTCAGAACTCATGAGACAAAAGAAAAAGTCGTTTCGCGCGAAAAAAGTCGCCTAGCGGAAAACCGGCTTAAGTATAGGTTAGTTACCGAAGCCGAGGTAACTACGTCAGTTGTTTACCGAGGCCCGAAGGCCCGAGGCAAATAACTGACGTAGTTACCGAGGTTGAGGTAACTAACCTACTTAGTTCACGATCACAGAGGTTGCCTAAGAAAACTGAGATACTGAGTTCGTCGTCACAAAGGTTGCCTAAAAAACACTTCGGTCGCGATGATAAAGCCTTTTAATATTGATTGATTAAAGCTTATTTTCCCAACTACACATCAATCAAGTTAATTGCCCCGGGCTATAAATATATATTAGCCCGGGGCAATTAACTTGATTTATGCGTGGTTGGAAGTAACTACATGTATTGGAAATAAACAACCGCGGTACATCAAAGAAAACCGAAGTGACCGTGAACTAAGACCCCGTTTACACGATGCCGGTACAATTTGAAAACGGAACAAAATCATGCCGTTTAGGCCTTGCGTTTACACGATACCGGCACAAAAATGACATGAAAACGGCACAAAGTGAAGACGGGTCCCTTGACGGCAACCTGTATCGTGTAAACGCCCGTAATGACGGCAATGACGGTAATCACGATATATATACGACCACAGTATTCGGGTCAGCAGTATTCTCAAAGTCTTCTCAATTCTCATTGGAAGAGAATAGTCACATGCAAATCCGTCATTATATTATACCGGCACCGTATAAACGCAAGACTTTTTGGCCTGTATTTACACACCGGCATGATTTTGTTCCGTTTTCAAATTGTACCGGCATCGTGTAAACGGGGTCTAAGATTAAATTATAACTTCGATCGCTTTTTAATCCGAACGGAATGTTAATTAAGTAATAGGTCCTTACTCAATTATTTGCCATTGTTAAATTTACAGAGTAATGTGTGGTACATCCAAATAGGCGGTACACTTTTGTTGTCATTCTTGTGACGCCATCAGAAGAACTTCGGATTTTAAGAAAGTCAAAACAATTTTTTTTGGTTTATTTCTGTTTTTTCTGTCCTTCCCACGGGATGGCATTATCGCCTTCAGTTCTAGTATAAACATAAGTCCAATTTTCGTTTTAGTTATAAAGCCAGAAGTTCTGACCAATTTGTTTTCGAGCGAAGTCCTTTAGAGTAAAATGAAATAACCGATAAGTGATAATCGTGCTTCTGGGTCCGGGGTGCAACCTACCAACCTCTTCAGGTGTTGGGGGGCCCACAATCTAACTTTGCCTCAAAGCCCCTGATTAACCGGTTAACAGGCTACACTGTACTCAAGTTGTTTTCTCGCTAAACCGGAAAAAGCTGTTTTCAAGAATTGTCTGGATTTAGTAAGATCACGCTATATTTAATTTTATGCAAACATATTGATCTAAGTTATGCAATGTGTTGACTGGACTGAAGCCTGTTCTGGTTGTTCATTGGTTTTCTGAATCACAGCTTTTCCATTCCTGTATACACGACCAAAGATTGGCTGATCACTTTGATATTATTGATTGGGTAAGTAGGTATACCAAGAAACAACTCGCTGTATCTATAGACTGTCTGTACCCCGTGTCAAAACACACATTTATTACACAGTCTGGAAGATTCTTCTCTAAGTAAAGTCACTATCTGAGACTGTTTGTCTTAACGCGATGAACCGCCATAGAAGCACGAAGGCGGTGCCAACCGAAAAGAAGAAATCACAAACAGTAACGTGTAGCCAAGTCGAAAACAGACAAGATCTTTGCTATCTGTGGAGGGTAACTATGTAACTGACTTTTATAAATCATCCCCCGTTTCGCTTCACTTGTTGCTCACTTCAACTTTATTCCGCTTTGGAATTATAATCCTCTCCTATTCTATATAGTGATAGTTGCTATAATATAGTTTAATCATATACCCAGAGGCGAAACCTCGTTCTTAACAGCATATTTATATATATATATACCTTTTGCTTTGCTTTCAAGTCGAAAGCACTTATTTACAGTAATTATTTCTCCAATATTCTATAAATGTCAGTCTATAAGTTATGTATGGGATTCCTCTTGAAAGAAGATTTGAATGCTTTTCTTCTATTTGCCTTTAAATTTGAATAATTTTCATTCATTTTCGTCACTTAGGCCCTGTTTACATGAAGCAGATTGAGTGTTCAAGTCAAATCTCGCATGTTGTTTCTCCTTGTTGTGTTTACATGAAGATGATTGAAAGTTTTTGATCTGATCGAAACGAATGACTGAAGTCAATCAAAGCAGTGGAGTAGATTGACTTGAGATTCAAGCAAGGATCGACTTGAATGTCTCCAATCTGATTCATCTAAACACAGTCTGACTTGGAAATGACTTGATACACATGAGTGAAGTTGATGTGTGTCGTGCTAAATGGCAGACATTGAGGGAAGCACAGAAAGTAGTGTTCCAAAACCGAAAACAACCTTCCAAGCAGATCGGATTCTCCTTGTAAACATGTGCCCAGATTGACTTCACTCGCCTTTTTCGATCCGATGGGACTGTCAATACAAACAGGCCGTTCATATGAGTTTGTTAAGCCTAAGGGGGCGATTACATGGACCGAGCTGGCCCAGTTAACCAGGCTAGCCCGCTTTATATATAAAACGCATGTTTTAACATTTCGATTACATGGCAAGCGTGCTAGCTCGGTAAGCCGAATTGACGTGATGCACGATCGGAAATCGCATAGAAAATCGGCCTCTTTCATGGGGCAGTTCGCAGTCCACGTGGACATTTGAAACTGATGAATTTGAGAAGGGTAATGGGTTCGTACATGGCGAAAGCAACAAACCGTATTCTATGGCAAGCCCAAGCTTCATGCTATGCGCTCGTGGAAGAATTATGATCGAGCGACGATTTTGAGCGGAGATATTTGACTTTGAGCTCGGAGTGTCCTCACGCAAGATATTCGTTCTACGCACGCGTGCTAATACGGGTCAGCCCGTATTTCGCGAGTCTCGACAGCCGCCATTTCCGATCGTGATTTAAGGCAGAAATTCACAATTATCAAGTAAATAAGAGCAAAGTTACGTCAGTTTTACTTCAGTTTTACAGTCTATTATTTATTTTGCAAGCCCATCGTTAATATAGATTGTTATAGTCTTAGCTAACCCCCTTAATAGTGTGCGACGTTGTGCGACGTATGAAAAAGGTCAAAGCGAAATAAATTCCACTGTAAAATATATTCTGTATTGAGGCTCGCGAGATGTATGTCTACTATCTAATTATTATTGCCTTAATTGCTAGCTAACAATGTCTGCGTCGCTTTAATGCAAAATCATCTTTAGTTTACTTTGGCAATATTTTTTTAATATCTCTCAGACATAACCGGAAGCGTTGTGTAAACCTAAATTTTTAGCGACAATTTCTATGTGGACTCTGCGTGAAACGTTTGCACAACGATTGATATATCCGACATCAATGCTACACACTTAGGTCGAAGTTTGTAGGCTTTTCGAATTTTTGCAGTTAGAATTTTGGCCGCCTGTTAACATGCATGTACATAGCGAGTTGGCACGATTCGAGATCGTTATGACTTAAAGCCCGTTCTCCACTAGGCGAATTTGTTTGCGCGAAGCGAATTCTCCGCCAATATGATTGGCAAGTAAGAAAATTGGCGCGAAAACTAGCAGCACCAACCAATTACATTGCATGAACGGGTATTTCGATTCGATTCGCGCGAACAAATTCGCCTAGTGGAGAACGGGCTTAAGGCTCAGGAAAAATTGTTGGCAGGATAGGAACGGACAGGAAAGTTTCGTTTGCGTTAAAGTCATTAGTTCCGACCAGGAGCTCACAAGATAAAGGAGACCTTAAGGTACCCCGGGTTCGGTTTACGGTTACCGGTACCGCCATTTTTGTTTCGTGATATCTACCCGTTTTCCCGTGGTAGATCATGGTCTACCCGTACATATACCCGTACGGGTAGAGTACCCGTACCCGTAAACCGAACCCGGGGTATCTTAAGGTCTCTATTAATGAAAACTTTCCTGTCCGTTCCAGTCCTGAGGAAGATTTTCCTGAGTGGAAACTAGCCTTTATAAGCCAGGTGTACTAGCTTCTAGAAGAGATTTGGAATCGGAGTGCAGTGCGTTACACACACGTACCGGGTGCCTGTGTAACCAGGCCTTTTTCAAAATGGCTGCCTGCGAAATTATCTCTACTCGTATTGTCACCTAATCCAACCAAAAAACCCTCCCTAGTCATGAACTAAGTTTACCACTTAGCTTATACGCTAACCAGATATAGTAGCGATTTCACCACCTAGTATTGTGTGGGTGACATAAAGGTGAGGTAATACGGGCAACACTTTTCTTCAACTTGCACGTATCACCCACGTCACCTTAAACATTGCCACGCAACGATGATTTTGTTGCAAGTTGAAAAAATTTGTTGGAAAAAGTAGACTGCAGTTCTACTTGCTGCAACATGCTGTTTCAACTTGAAACAAAATCATTGTTGCGTGACAATGTTTGAGGCGGGTGGTAATACGTGCAACAACGCTATTCAATTTTCTACGCAACAATGTTGCAGCAATTTGTTGCTTGTATATTCGTATTACTTCACCTTAAGGTAATCTCGCAGGCAGCCATCTTGATTGAGATTAGCCCGCGGCGAGGCTCGATTGATACAGGTAAATCTGCAAAGCTTTTGCGAGTTTAAGTCTGGGATAGAGTCGACGTTTCGTTCTCACCGTGCCACATTCTTACCCAAACATCTCCAGACGGATGCTACACAAATCCATGTTTCCAGGGTTGTTTTTCTTTCCCAGCTTTTTAATTAATGGCAGACCAAAAGTAAATATTTGTCAAATAAGTTAACCAAAAGAGGGACGTGTCGAAGCCTGTTTTTTAGCCTTGTGCTGTTTTTGTTATCTTTTGTGGTGCAACCAATATGGCTGCCGGGGTACTTTTTGGTAGCATCAGTCGACTGATCAGACTGCCTATTGCAGGCCCTCTTCTTAAATATCATCATCTAGATCTCGTTTTCCTAGCGCCTTAAAATTGCCACACTGCATCGCTTATGCACCGGCTCTGTAGTCACGTTTCTCAGATACATTCTGCGGTAAACAAACACCAACCAGCTGTGAAACAAATTAAACATGTTTTCATTACCTGAAACAGATCCACCATCTTCTTGCGTGGAATAGATAGGTGCTCAGCTCGTGAAGAAACAACTCCCTGCTTCGCACTTTGTAGTATTAATTGATAACCTATAGTAAACCAGGCCCAACTCTCGCGGGGCGGTGCCTTGCTCATGATTCTGCACGAACGAGCGAACCAACCAACCAATCAGTCAACCAGCCACCAACCACCAACCAACCAGCCAGCCAAACAAACAAACAAACAAACAAACAAACAAACAAACAAACAAACAAACAAACAAACAAACAAACAAACAAACAAACAAACAAACAAACAAACAAACAAACAAACAAACAAACAAACAAACAAACAAACAAACAAACAAACAAACAAACAGCCAGCCAGCCAGCCAATGAACGAACGAAGGAACTAGCAAAATCTTGCGACTTGTGGTTGATATTCGTGTTGACAGATTCTCGTTGGCTTTTTCCTTTACGTTTGTTTGTAGCAATGTATTATTACATCACTCAACGCGGATATTAAGATAGAGTATTTTGGCCAGCTGGACTTTCACACCGCGTGACCGCGGTAGTATGGGCTTAATTAGGTTCAGAGTCCTTTACACATGGGACGCGTTGATTGGACTCTAATAATGTTCTTTTTCAGCAAATGTCTTCGAATTTCACTTAATTTCTTCACGAAATCCGCATTCTTTTCAGCGCAGTTTCCGCAGATTATATTTGTTGATCAGGAAAGCCCATTTATCATGATCCAACAACAATTGTAAATTGACGCAAGCGGTTTTGTCAAAGCTGAGTTCTTCTGAAATCAGTGAAATGTTCTTTGACGTCTTTACTACCACACAGGATACATATTGTTTCATACGTAGCGCTGTTGAAAAATGACGCGAAGATGACACTTGGCGTTAGCGAGCCAATTCTGTCTCTCCCTTTCCCGCTCGCTACAATTCTCATCGCGCTGCCGTTCTCGCGCACCTTGATTACACGCAAAGCAGATATGTGTGTAAACGATAAGAGACAGTCAGAAAGTCCGGATAAGTAGTGTTACGTGTTGTTCGTAAGCCTGTTACACGTTGATTACCAAAAGTGTTGACTCTCAAAAGTGTTGACTCAGTATTTTATTACTTTCTCTCTTTCTCCAGCTTTTCCAAGTGGAGCTTGAGAATTACGTTACAGCTGTCGAGAAACCGGAGCTGTTGGAAGGCGTGGCCAAGGACGCCCAAGAACAGTCGTGGGCCCTGGAGAACAAACTGTCGGATATAAACGAACGGTACAATCGTCTGCTGATCTTATTGTCCGAGAAGGGTTCCGTGTTGAACCAGTCGTGGTTACAGTTGCGTGAATATCACATCAAAGTCAACGAACTCCTGCCCTGGTTGTCTGCTAGTGAACACAAGCTAGCTCTAATCATGCAGAATCCCACTGGAAAAGACTCCAAAGACGCTGACTCCAAACTAACCGAACTCAAGGTAAAACTACTTTGTGTTTCTCGCATTACAACAAAAATCACGCGCTCTTGAATTCTCAGGTGGAAACGCAAAATTTGGAGTTCCACTTAGAAGGGTTAGCATCCTATATGTATTAAGATTCAATAAATATGCTTTTGTGTTCAAGACAGCACGATTGTGCGAGATTCTCGAAACTAGATAAGTCGGATATGTACATATGTTGGCCGCCAAAGGTCCCCTTCCTTCCAATGGACACGCATACCAATTTAGCGTTTAATAACATTCTTTCTTTAGCTGTGTGATCATATACAGGTGTATATGGTCCGTCAAGCCAGAACATTGGGTATAGGCCACACAAAATTTAAAAAGAGCGTGCAGCGAGCGTATAAATGGCGTGATTGAGACATGTGCACCTGGTTATGCACACGGTTGGAGTTCCGTGATTAAAGCACACTGTTTCAGAGCCGCGCAAACATTCTTGCGTTCTCCTGGTTGTCATGCAGGAAAACGGACGAGGCTATGGTCTAATAAGTCGAACAACGGCACAGGCACTTGATCATTGTTGCTAAGACAATCCGTCCACTCTATTACTAAGACAAATCGTGTGCTTGGGCTCTATTAATTAAAAACAGGTGCGCTGTATTTCTTAGTAAGACAAGGCGTGTGCTCTATTATTAATATAAGTTGTGCGCTCTATTACTTAGACAAGTCATGTGCTCGCTCTAATAAAATAATTAAGACAAGTGGTGCACTCTATTGTTATGGCTGAGCCGTGCGCTCTACTACTAAAACAAGGCGTGCGTAAATAAATTTAGAAGAGTCAAACGACTTTAGCGTACAATTACAGTGTTCGTTATCGCTATCGAAAACCTTGATTCTTGAACCCATTCAGACTTCCGCACTGTTTTAGCGTTCTTTCAACCGAGAACCAGTTTCGTTATTGTCCTTAGCGCACGAGTATTTCACCTCTGCGACCCGGGTTATCAGATGACAATTCCACCTTAACCGCATGTGAAAAAAGTGCTACCAAACAGGGCAGTTTTTTCTCTCTGAGTATTCCGGTTTCCTTCTGTAGTAACACTGGACCAATGTGGGATGGTTCTTACTGGGCGTCTGGATCTCTCGTAAGAGCATTTTAGATACGAGTGACAGGTTTATCCAGTATAAATAAAGTTAGTTTCGTTTTGATAATATACTTTTAGCAATGCACTGTGCTATAGACCGCTTTCATAAAGGCCTTCACTTTAATAGTCTTTTATGTGCATCTAAATGAGCCTTTCTGGCCTCGTTATGAAGCAAACACAAACGAGGCCAGAAAGGCTGATTAAGATGCACATAACAGAATATTCAAATTAGTCGCTATTATGAAAGTGGTCTTATCGTACAATCACATTGCAGACGTTAAAAGAAGAAACAAGAGCAAACAAGGAAGGGACAAACTGTTGACACCAACATATTGTTATCGCCAACACTAACATTACATTCCTGTTAAATCACCTTTCGTCATGCAATTTTTGTTAATCATCTAGACGTCTCGCAATGCCACCGCTATTAATGCTTTCCGCATTCCGTTTAATATCAATGGTCGTATCTAGGAAATACTACGTACGTGTGTTGCTTGTTGCCAGGCTGAGAGGAGACTAGGAGTTTCGCTATGGAAGCTTCATTATTCTATACGTTCCGTAACGGCTGTTTAATCCTTTCACTCATGGCTTTCCAAGAATTTTCCCCTTGACGAGTAAATTCGTAATATTGATACGCAACATTGCAATTTTGATTGATGGATTCAATCAGCAATCTGCAAACGTTTTATCATGATTCCTCGACGGGTTGCCCTAAAAATCATTTTAAATGCCAAACTTTGGATAATGCGAAATTCTACACTAAAGTTAGAGCCATTACCTTCAAGTTAAAAACCAGTATTTTAAGCAAGCAGTCGAGGAATCGTGATAAAGCGTTTGCAAGTTGCTGATTGAAATTGCAATGTTGCGTATCAATATTGCAAAGTCGTACGCAAGAGAACGTTCGGTTGATATGATATTCCGTACCAGACACAGTGCTAAAGAGTAAAGAGCGGTGCCCTGTTTGGCGTCAAAGACGTCGCTTGCTATTAGCGTGGGCGTCGCTTGCATTACAGTGTCAATGCTAATAGCAAGCGACGTCTGACGCCAAACATCGCTTGCATTACAACGCCAAACGTCGCTTGCATTACAACGTCCACGGAAGCGTTTTCACGTTTTCAAGACGACCTTGAGGCAAGGAACAGCAAAAGTTGTTAGTTTACTTAGGCGTTAATCTATCATACGTCACGTTGTCGAAGCTATGGCTTCCTAAAATACATGAAGCATACAATATACGATGTCCTGATTCATGTGCATGGTTTCTTTTAAATGTAGTAACTTATTTGCCGTCGTCGTTCTAGCTTGCTTAAGGTCCCTATTGATTACGAACGAACGAACGAACGAACGAACGAACGAACGAACGAACGAACGAACGAACGAACGAACGAACGAACGAACGAACGAACGAACGAACGAACGAACGAACGAACGAACGAACGAACGAACGAACGAACGAACGAACGAACGAACGAACGAACGAACGAACGAACGAACGAACGAACGAACGAACGAACGAACGAATGAATGAATGAATGAACGAATGAATGAATGAATTCGGAGGCAGAATATGAAGCTGCCTGACGACCAGCTGCACAAAGCAGTAGACCCCCATGGTACCGCAATGAGGTGTTCTTGTGTTCTTTTACTAGAATAGCTACACTATCCTGCGGGGCGGGCGTTTGGCAGAACAGGCTAATACATTAAATCGAAGCTTCTTGACAGAAATGGAGGAGGAGGAGGATAACGACTTTCCAAAGTTTAGAAGTTGGCGTCGCAATGTCTAGTGGGAGGTCGCGGTCGGGACGGTTGCTCAAGAAATCTTGTGCTTCTCCTCACCCCACTTGCAGATGTATCCAGCGTTCGTCTGATCGCTAACGACACCTTTGTTTTTGCTGTATACACAGCTGCATGGATATCATGTAAACAAGTCCTTTTTCGGATTTTAATGCTTTTAGTAGACAAAACGTACAGTGCTGAATTCGTCAGATTCAAGCGATCATTTCGATATAGAATACTTATTTTTCTCGAAGAAACAGAAAAATATTTAAACATGTTTTGAAACACACGTTTCCATGTATAAACCAAGCTAAGAATAAGAGTAACAATAATAATAACCTGCAAGAATAACCTGCGTGATTTTTCCGGTAATTACTAAAACCGAGACAACATCAGTTTTTGGTTTAAAAAAATTCGATTGTTTTTGACATGACAGTTACACGTGGGCGGTGGGATTAAATTACTTGCCAGTACGAGATTAAAACCTTAAATCTTCAATGGAACATGACAACCCCAGTTCAAATTAAATTGAAACCCAACGGTCGAACACGAAACCCACGAGATTTCAATCCGGAATGAGAACCGGATTGAACTCAATCCGGATGAGCTAATCTCAATCCGGATTCATGTAAACAGATAAGGGATTTGATCAGAAGCGGAGTGAGATAAGTCCGGATTGAAACTCAATCCGGATTCATTCGCAGAACTTATGGCTCGCTCACACACATTCCATTCCCTTAATCTGACCAATCACAGCGAGGCTTCCAGATTCTGGAAAGCTGACCTCCGACCTTGAGGCTTGAGCTGACCGTTTTAATTAACCAACCTTGACAAGTAAAATCATGTGGTTAAATATAGTATAATATATTTAAGCGAAGTTAACTGCTGATGTGGTTGGCCTGCGGTTCCCCTTATTAGGGGAGTCCCTTACGTCTCTACGTTAAGGGGTTTCCCACGCATTCAAGATTCATTGAGCGTCTGTTGCTTTGCAAGTAGCGTTTTGCTCAGCTTGTGCCCCCCCTTCGCCCTTTCCCCACACGTGTTAGATACGAAGTATAGAATCCTATAGATCGTTTTTGTTATTCCACTGACTTGTCAGTGTGACTGGTGCCGGTGGTCTGCCTTGGCCGAGTTGTCATGGCAAACGCCTATTGCTTCTCTGATTACCCTAATTACTATTGCTTAGTTTGCTGGCTATTTGCTCATGGCCCAATTGCTTACAGTTACTTGCTTTGCTTGCTAACAAGGCTAGATTGCTGACTAGCCTGGTCACCAACGGCACCTACCTCCAAACAACGCAGTTAACCGGCGTTAAACAGAGTAAAATACTAAACTTGTTCTAAGGGTTTAGGGTGAAGTAAATTCGAGTGTAGAATATATACATTTTAAGACCAAACCGGGAGCAGTTGCGAAAAATGCAACTACACAGGCCCTCCGGCAGGAATTGAACCCACGACCTTGCGATTCTAGTGCAATGCTCTGACCACTGAGCCACGGAGGCCGTTGCCGAGAGCTCGATCGCGAGTTCTGTATATATAATAAGGTGGTAATGCCAGGAGAGAATTGGGTATATTATAAATGATATTGGGCATTTCACTCGATTACATAGCATGTTCTAAGGGTTTAGGGTGAAGTAAATTCGAGTGTAGAATATATACATTTTAAGACCAAACCGGGAGCAGTTGCGAAAAATGCAACTACACAGGCCTAAACCCTTAGAACATGCTATGTAATCGAGTGAAATGCCCAATATCATTTATAAAATACTAAACTGTAGGGTTCGAAAACGAACGATATGGTCGGCAAGGAGTTCAAGCGGTAAATAAACACGTGCATTTTTTCTCTTTCTCAGAGTTTACAGACCGACGTTCACTCACACCACCCACAAGTGGTAGCCATCGGGATGGCGAGCCAAAACCTCCCCACACCCCCGGAGGGTGCTTCGGCCAAGACCTCACCACAACGGAAGACGGTCTCTGAACGCTACGACGAGCTCGTGACGACCATGACATCGTACGAAAGTCAACTGCAGACCACGTCTATAACGACGAAGAGTGTGAAGGAAGATTCCAAGAACTTACTGAAGTGGCTTGTTGAAATTAAGCAAAAACTTGAAGAGCTTGGACCCTTCCAAGAAAACATCGAAATATTACAAAATAAAGTTCTTCAGTTCAAGGTAGGATTTCTTTTTTTACCATAAGTTTTTTTTTATTTCGTAAAACTTAGTATGGTGCAGAGTTGTCTGCCACTCAGAAAAACCGTATTTATTTCCAAAAATCCTGCATTCTGATTGGCTGAGCTACTCGTTTATTGGTGATAGACCACTATTATTTACAAATGCAAAACAATGCCAGCAAATTTGTGTATTGCCGAGGTTGTAGTTTGTTTATACTAAAACAATTGGACAACAGCAGCCTCTCGTTAGCCACCTGTTTTTAGTATAAACCAACTAGTGGACTATTGCAAATTTTCCATTATGACTGGGTGAACCAGCCACTGTCTAATGGTGATAGACCAGTAGTAGCGAAAGGAATTCGATTTTCAAATTTAAAACAACAAGGCGAAATCGAGTTGTGTTGCTCGTAGGCCATAAAGGACGTTTATTACATAGTATCAACCAACTACACGCGTAAAAATCTCGCAAGTTGTTACAGCATTGTTGCCTGAACAATGCTGTAACAACTTGTTGACTTATGTGAACAACATTGATAAATGAACAACATTGTTCATCATTGTTTCAACAAGTTGTTACAACTTTGATGAAACAACAACCGTTGTTCACGCATGTTGTAACAACCAAAGAACGGGTTGATACATCAACCATGTTCATCATTGTTGTAACATTGTTGTTCATCGTTGTTATTTCGTCATACTGTTACGACATGTTGTATCATGTGCGAACAACGTTGTTGGCTATAAAGGGTACTGGTTATTATTAACACTTAATTTGTGGCCTAGATCTCTCCCTGTGCTGAATAAAATCGTCTGGCGTTATTAGCCAGAATAAATTACTAAAGACTCGTCGTCAGGCTTCAAAGTGTTAAATTATCCGTTTGCACTTTTAAAATTTTAAAACTGGACTATTTTGTTGTGTGTTTTTTCTCGTAACAGATCATTCAGAACGACATCAACCGTCGTCGCTCCAGTGTTGAGTCGATCAACGAATTACATCGTAAAAAGAAAGTGAAAGCCAAAGACATTAAATTAGATCAACTGAACAACACATGGAGGGAGGTGATTACGCTGACCAATACCACCTACACTGAGATCACTACTGTCTTTGTCAGAACTTTGAGGATTTTTGATACATGGATTCTTACACTGCTCAAGAGACTGGAAACTGGCGAGTTGGTGACTAGCGATATAATCGTTTTCGAAGAAAATTTGTCGGTATGTTATTTTTGAAGTTGGGATATGATGTGGCTACCTATATAACGACAATTAATTGAGTTATATAGTAAAAACTTTAACATCTTACGTAAATGTAGAAGTAAATTTGAATATTTACTTTGCGAGATGTTTTGCATTAGGGATATCAAGCCTTCACTTAACGTACAATCGGACTCGATTAGCGCCAAACTTTTTATACAATTGACTAGATTAGCGTATGTTTTTAATTGTTTTATCTTTAATGTTTTATTAATTTATACTTTTAGCTCTAAATTTAATTATTGTAATCACTATAAATATTCTGAACACTTTGATTTTTATTTTGACTTGAAAATGACGTTGTAGGTTCGTCGAAACGTTGTCCCTTCTTTAATAAAATGTTTTTATCGTTTAATTTTGTCTTAAGTCCCTTAAAGAAACCGTTATTTAACGAAAATTAAGTTTAACTTATTTGAAAGAACACTTAAAATGACAAAGTAACATTTTTTGCAGTATTTCGTTTCTTTGCTTCGTTGTTGAGATATTTCAGGTTGTTTCAAATTAAACATGTTGACGCCATGTGCATAATGAGTTATCGTAGAAGGTCATACTGTATATCTTTGCTATTATCACTTAAAATTCTACGTGTTTGGTGTTGTGGAGGGAACACACCCACACGCTTCATTCGAATTAAATTTGATTTAATAATAGCAAAGATATATTAGATATAGGGCTTAAACGTTTTTGAACGTGGCTTAAAAAGGTACTGTTCATGACCCAACGTTTCGTCACTACGATCTAGTGTCTTCATTAGGGGGTGATCGTTGTGAAGAAAGGTCACAACGATCTGATGCAGGCACTAAGTGGAGTTTCGAAACGTTGGGTCATGAACAGTAACTTAAGTAACAGTAAGTTGCGTTCAAAGACTTCTAAGCCAGAGGAGTGTCGGAATATTAGAAGTAATATTGGGCATTTCACTCGATTACATAGCATGTTCTAGGGATTTTTGGTGAAGGAAAATTCGAGTGTATAGAATATATACATTTTTATGCCGGAATCTGGAATTACTCAACAACGAAGCAAGAAAACGAAAAACTGCAAAGTATGTCACCCTGTCATGTCTCCCAGTGTTCGTTCAAATAGGGCAGACATAATTTTCGTTTTTTAGGCACTTTAAGTAGTCGATGATATATTTTCACCAGTAAGTGTAACGTTTTCTTTAGACTTTCGCAAAGTCCTTTTCAAACATTTTTGACCTTTCAGTTCCTCGTTGAAAAGGACTTTTCCCACCTGCAGCGCGCCAAAATTCACCGGTGAATTTTTCGACTAGTGACGTAATTCGGGAAGTAATTATATTAAGGCTAAATTGCTATGCAAGTGCTATCTTTGGAAGTTGGAGTTAGACTCTTGAAAACGTTTTAGTAGGGGTAGAACCACTTTCCATTGCATGTACGACAACCCGAAACACGTCAAAACAGGGCGATGTACATTTCAGCGATTTTCCGCCAGAATATTTAATTAGATTCAAAAACCTGCAAGCGAAACAAGCCCGCCTTTTCCGCTCTCCCGCCTTTCCGCTCGCCCACCGTTCCACCCGCCCGCAAAAACTAGCGCTAAGGGGCGGACTTGGAGCAAGTCTACGTTTCCTTGTGTTTCTAACTTTTATCAAAGCTGTTGATCTTTTTTCTCCCTCTTCTAGAAAATCAAAAAAGAGGTCGACTCTAAACGCTTTTTGCTCCAGTCAGTCAACCAGAGCGGTCATGAGTTGAGCAGCATGGACAAAGATCCCCGACGCAAAGACTCGCCTGTGGTAAGCGGTCTGGATCACGTGAACAAGAACTGGCAAGCACTGTCGGTACAGATTATGAACGCCGAGTACAAGCTGACCGAAGTGCGAGAACAGACGAAGAAATATAATTCAGCGAAGAAGGTGGTTGTTACGTGGTTTGAATTGATTGAAACAAGATTGAGGAATTTGCCTTCGTTTGGAATAGATCCGAAATCGATCAAGAAACAAATGACCGAGCAACAGGTACGTTTAAACACCCCGAAAAAGTGTCTATATCAAGGCACTGACACAAATAAAATAGCATTGAAATTACTAAAATATTGGCAAAATTTTCAAATATCACTTGTAGCGTAAATCCTTAATTGTACTCGCTATCATATGATTACCTATACAAATTATGATTGTTTTTTCTTTCTCTTTTTTGTGTTAGAGTTTACAAGACGAGGCCATCAAGTACAAAGCTAACATCGACATGTTAATTGGGATAGGCAAAGTGATTATCACGATCACGGCGAGACCCGGCGAAGAGCTCACGAAACGTCCCGATCTACCGATCACACGTGATCTACAGACGTTAAACGATCGCTATGACAACATTTGGCGCGATATTGAAAAGAGAGGAATAGACCTGGAGACGACTTTAAGCAATGCCGACAAGTACTTCACGGCGCTGAACGAAGTGTCGACGTTCTTGGACGAGTGCGAGAGAACATTAGCTAGCCAGCCAACCATTGCTAATGATCTCCCGTCAATCCAAAAACAACTTATTACAACAGAGGTGAGTTATTTGATTACAGTATGTCCTCAATCTGTATTTCCGCTGATAAAGCCGCCTCCCCCCCGTTCGTCTTTAAGGTCTCTAATAAGAAACCAGCACGGGCGTATCCCGACAACACCGCTGCCAAACGTTTTGCGCCTGCGCGAGCCCCCTTCCCCAGAAGAGCGGGAAACTGTTGTTATTTTGAGCATAGTTGCATTATTAATATATTTAATGAGATGACCTTTTCTGAGATGACCCTTCGTAATTTTCATAGCTGTTTTTTAAAAACACAAATGAATAGTCGAGTCTTACTTAGACTTCACCAGACTTGGACTGGCCATTTTGTGCCATTTTGCCATAGAGCAATGACTGAGTATTGTAGAACAATGGCTGCCCATTCCAATGCAAAATGGCCTGATAGCTAGTCTATTAAATGTGGCTAAATGTAATTTAGGCAAGGCAAAAAGGAGACAATGCTAGTCAGCGGTCACTCATGATAATATGTGGGGATTATCTCAGCACTCATCTGAGCTTAACTTGCGCTCATCAAAGTCTCGTCAGCGTGGTCTGAGCTTGACTTGCGCTCATCAAAGTCTTGTCAGCGTGGTCTGAGCTTGACTTGCGCTCATCAAAGTCTTGTCAGCGTGGTCTGAGCTTGACTGGTTTTGCGCACGCTGTTTAGTGACCCACCCACCCACTCCTGATAGAATGCAAGGGTAAGTATATATATTTCCACTGCTTTGACAGTGTGACTGGTGCCTGGAGGTGGGCTGTGGCGGGATTGCCATGGTTACCTCTGTTCATGAGGTGGCATCCCCCCTGTGGCTTGCCACCAATCCTCCAATAACGTCAATTGGCGATCTATTTTTAAGCCTGGTCTTTACTGTCTGGTCGTTGTTGCCACGGCTATTTCCCACATTGTATAATAAAGTAATCTATACCGCATAATAATATATGTTAATGTACGTGTCCTCTGTTTTTAGGAGTTGCTCTCCAAAGTCGAAAGCTTCAAGGCAATCGAAGTAGTGTGTCGAAATGGTGAAGAGTTGACCGCGGGTCGCGAGGACGCACCTGGATGTAAAGATGTACAGAAGCAGCTTGCTTTGCTACGAGATCGACACGCGTCCGTGTTAGAACGAGCACGAGCTCGGCGAGACCGAGTGATTGGCGCTGCTGACCGACCTATTGCCGATTTCAGGAACGAAGTGCGAAGCATTAGTGTTTGGATTCAAGAAACGTGGAATGTAATGAGCGTGATCTTAAGCGGACAGGGCGAACCTAAAGACAACAAGAGGAAAGTTCAGGTATGTTGTGAAATGGATTATCATAAGAAGTGAATCTATCGGTCTCGCGTGAAGTGCTTAGTTTGCTTGTTGAACCCAAACTGTGAAGATTACCATTATACAATACTTGTATTAATATCGTTACTTTTAGTAACTAGTGTTATGTTATAGCTATTGCTTGTTGAACTCATATCGTGATCATTATCACCATTACTATCATTACCACCGCTATCCCTATCACCACCACTATCACTATCACTACTACTACCACTATGACTACTACTACTACCACCACTATCACTACCACCACCACCACTATCACTACCACCACCACTACTATCACTGCCACCACCACTACTATCACTGCCACCACCACTACTATCACTGCCACCACCACTACTATCACTGCCACCACCACTGCTACCACCAATACTATCACTGCCACCACTACTACTATCACTATTACTACCACTATTACTACCACCACCATTACTACTATCACTACCATCTACCACCATCACTACCATCTACCACCACCACCACTACTACTATGACTACCACCACCACTATTACTACTATCACTGCCAACTACCACCACCACTATTACTACTATCACTGCCAACTACCACTATTACTACTATCCTGCCAACTACCACCACCACTATTACTACTATCACTGCCACCACCACTATTACTATTATCACTGCCACCACCACGATTACTACTATCACCACCACCACCACTCTTACTACCACCACCACCACTACTATCACTACCACCACCACTACTACCTCCAATACTATCACTACCGCCATCAGTACTACCACCATCACTACCACTACTACCACCACCACCACTATCACTACCACCAACCACCATTACTACTATCACTACCACCACCATTACTACTATCACTACCACCACCATTACTACTATCACTACCACCACCATTACTACTATCACTACCACCACCATTACTACTATCACTACCACCACCATTACTACTATCACTACCACCACCATTACTACTATCACTACCACCACCACCATTACTACTATCACTACCACCACCATTACTACTATCACTACCACCACCATTACTACTATCACTACCACCACCATTACTACTATCACTACCACCACCATTACTACTATCACTACCACCACCATTACTGCTATCACTACCACCACCATTACTACTATCACTACCACCACCATTACTGCTATCACTACCATCACCATTACTGCTATCACTACCATCACCATTACTATCACTACCACCACCACTCTTGCTACCACCACTACTACTACCACTATCACTACCACTACCATTACTAATATCACTACCACCACCATTGCTACTATCACTACCACTACCACCACCATTACTACTACCACTACCACCACCATTATTACTATCACTACCACCACCATTACTACTATCACTACCACCACTACTGTAACTATCACTACCACCACTACTGTAACTATCACTACCACCACCACTGTTACTACCCCCACCACTCTTGCTACCACCGTTGTGTTTCTCATCAGTGATAGTATAGTTTAATGAACTGAACAACTAAAATGTTCTGTCTTCTTTCATGATGTTCTTTAGGATATAGACGTTGAGAACCAAAGCATGGCGATGAAGATGGAGAAAATGAACGAAGACGGAGAAATCCTCGTGAACTTTATGAACAGTTCTAACCAGAATGCTCAACCTGTGTCAACGATGATGATGAAATTAAACAAGGCATGGGAGGAGTTCCAAGAAAAGTTGAAGCTAGCAAAGGAGAATGTGAACGAAGGAAAACCACCCAAGGTATGTGTGTCGTTTCAGAGGGGATAAATTACCTCCGGGGATTAGTACCCCCGGCTACTGAACTCAAGAGTTCTCAATTCTTATTTGAAAGAACACTTAAACACGGAGCGAGCGCTTAAAAGGGAGCCCCCCCCCCGGCTACGCACTGACAGTTTGAAATGTCAACAGTCAAGTCAACAACGAGTCAGTGAGCTGGTGAAGTTTTGAGAATTATCTTTTATTTATAACCTTTTTACCTTTCAATTACCCATGTAAATTGTAAAGAGAAGCATAAGAGTTTTAGATAAAAACAATTCTGAAGTGATTAAATTTGTTTGGTCAATGAATTTGTAAAATATATAAGCTTATATTATGACCTTGCTTTCAAACGATGTTTGAAGGTCACGTATAGCTGCTTTGTCTTTTGCCGTTTTTTAAAATAGAGTTCCACATAAAAGACAATACTTTGATATTTAACTAAAACAGACCATTTAAACGAAGACAATAAATAGTTTATTATATTAACTTTGCAAGTCAATATATCACAAATTGAGAACTTTTTAGTAGTCATTTGTCTGGCTTTCCAGACAGCATGTACTGTCGGTCGTGCAAAAACAAAGTTGTCGTCGTTGAGAAGTGAGATGATGTTCAGACATCTACATGGAGATATTCATTATGAACATTCTTGGTGTATATAAAAGGGTCTTATAATTACAAGGACGGAAGATATGAATGAATAAGCAAAGAATACAGACATCATCTGCATTCAACAAGAAAAATGGTGAGACGCTTGGTCTTTTCGGTACGGTTTTTCCTCACCTTAGTTTTGTTTCGACGTATTGGAAGCGTAATTTTTCCGTCTTTCTACTCAAAATGATGTGTTACACTTGAAAAAGACAAATTCGACGTTTGGGAAGTGGCAAGTTTAATTTAAAAACAGTAAACAAGTCTCACAAAGGCTCCACTCTTCAGTCTTTGCCAAAGTTCCTCGGTAAGGCCGGAAGTAAGTTTAGCTGTGTGGACCAATCAGATGCGTTTGGGCAGGATTGGCTGAGGTACTCAGCCGGTACTTATGCGTTCGCTCCGTGTTTAAAATGACAAAGTAACATTTTTTGCAGTTTTTTTCTTTGTTTCGTTGCTTCGTTGTTGAGATATTTCAGGTTGTTCGATATGTAAATGTCACATGTTGTGACGTGCATATGTATAATGAGTTACCAGGAAAGGTTATATATCTTTGCTATTATCGGACAAAACTTAATTCGAACGAAGCATGTGCTTTGTTCCACCCACAACTCCAAACATGTCGAATTTCAAGTGATTTGGTTTGATAATAGCAAAGATATATAACCCTTCTCCGATAACTCATTATGCACGTGTGACGTCACAATATGTGACATTTACACATCAAACAAATTGAAATATCTCAAAAACGAAACAAGCCAACGAAAAACTGCAAAAGATGTTACTTTGTCATTTTTTTATCTCATTTGTAAGAACTCGTCAAATGGTATAAGAAGACCTTTTACAATTTTTCCGTATTTGTTTTGGTTTTGGAAATATTTCGGCCAAAGACAGCGTGCTGTCTGCCATCTTGTTGTAATATTGGGTCTGATTAACTAGAAAATTGGTGACGTCACAGCAGGATAACCCTGATGAAACTACTCCGTGGGTGACCAGATTTCCACGGAAGGCTTTTTAAATGTTGTGGGTCAGTTTAAAATGGAAATAGCGCAACAACAAAAAATCGAGTTTCTAGCTCATAATGTCATAAGGTTGGCAAGATAAAACTTTCACTTTACCCTGGTTATGTCGTCACATGCATAATTTTGCATATCGAAAATAATTCCAAGATGGCGGACAGCACACTGTCTTTCGTCAAAATATTTCCCAAACCAAACCAGATACGGAAAAATTGTAAAAGGTTTTCTTATACCATTTGACGAGTTCTTTCAAATGATATAAACTTGATTTTTATTGACAATACCCTTTATTTGTTCTTTCAAATAAGACAAACTTGATTTTTGTGTCATATGCACTTGAACTTATGAAGTAAAAGTTTATAGAATGCTTTCACTGACCCAAAATTTATATACGTTTTGTGTTATCCATACAGGTGCCTATCGAAGAGATGGTTCAACCGATGTCAGTTATCACAGTGCAGAGCGCCCCACCCGAAGAACCTGAAGCGAGTCAAATGACCGAGCTTCCTGGTACCGAAACCAATGGTATTCGAGTGGTGACAACGAGGACAACGATGACTATAGTGGTTACCACAAGACACGGTACAACCAAGACCTTACAAATACCGTACGAAGAAGTAACGACCAAAGGCGAACCAGCAGCGGACGAACGACCTTTTATACAGTTCGAGGAAAGGATCGACAACAACCGAAATCCCTTGAAGGTTACGGACTCTTCGAAAAGGGATCAACCACGTCGTCGAATTAAGATCAGATCTTACACGAAGTACACTGTAATTGAGAAAGGCGTTCCCAGAACACACTTGGAGCCCAGTGAAGAGGTAGTCACCTTGCCTACAGATGGGCTTCACGTTACGAACTACAACCCCCTCCCTGAGGATAAAGTCGAATACTCGAAGGACAAGTCTTCCAAGAAGATCAGAGTGATTACGAGATACCTAACACAGCTGTCTCCTTTAGATTATCAAATCCAGCCCAACGACGTTCTCGAGGAGTACATGAACTCGCGCGGGAAACCCGTACGGAGAACTGTACGTAAACTTTACCAGGACAATAAGCCGGTCGGGGAACTGGTTATCGAGGAGTATACCGATGATGCGGGGAGACTGGTTAGGAAAGTGACGAAGTGGGTTGTCGTCGTGACGACTGTGACCGAGCGAGGTGTGAAGAAGCAGAGGAAGCAACCCATGGAAGAGGTTCAATCGGAAGTGATCGATGGACGAGCTGTCGTGACACCTGTTTTAGATGAAGACTTTGAACAAAAGGTATAGTTTACTATTAATATTTTACTTTGGGGATTTAATATTTTACTTTGGGGATTTAATATTTTACTTTGGGGATTTTCACAGGCAGCCATCTTGAATGAGGCCTGGCTGGTTACACAGGCAAATCTCTAAAAGTTACAGTCAAAATAGAAATACCTTCCCACTTCTTCTTCTGTAGTTTGTTGTGTATTACCTTATTATAGGAAATTAACGATGCACCTTACTAACGCGACATAAATTAACGCGACATAAATTAACGCGACATGTAATTAACGCGGATTGCTTCTAGGTCTTTTAAAATATGGTTATATTAACGCGAATCTGATCTCCATGGTAAACAAGTTAATTCAATTAACGCGAGTCGGTGTGATGTACAGATTATTGAATCTGATTCAGAATCTGACAGTGACAGTGAAGAGAAGAAGTGATGTTTTTAAGGCCGGTTTACATCATCAAAGTTTCTGTGATCAAAGTCTTTGGTCAAAGAACTTCAAAGCAACCGCCGTCTTTGAAAGGCGTTTACATTGTCAAATACTTTAATCAAAGCATACTTTGATCACAGAAACTTTGATAGTGTAAACCAGCCTTTATAGTATACCTTAATATGCTGTATTTTGATATTAAAAGAGTTGGTGTTATTTAAAACAAATCAAGGTCGATAACTAAAAATTGCATACTAAAAATTGTTGTAATCTTTAGGGACCGCAGTAATTGGCGTAAGCTGTTGCGGTTGCCCTGCCAGTTGTTTTTGTCGATGTCTGTACGTATTGTTTGAGTATGGCAAGGCAAATAAAATAAAAATAAAATAAATAAAATACTTGAAATTAACGATGACAAAAATGAACGTTAGTTAAATTAACGCGAATTTTTAAAATCCGCGTTAATAAAGTGCATCGTTAATTTCCTATAATAAGGTAAGCCCTAATCAAACGAGAACGCAAGTCATCGCAAGTTTTAGCTTGTGCTTGCTTGTGTCTCGTTTGACGCCAGCTTGCGATGACTTGTGATGACTTGCGGTGACTTGCGTTAGCTTACGACTAATTTGATCTTGTTCAGATCTCATCGCAAGTTTTCTTCAATTTGCGAGAGCTTGCGAAACGTTTGAACACAAAACACAAGTCGATGCAAGTCTTTCGTGCTCCGTCGCCATAGAAACTACCATGAGAACTAGCAAGAAGGCGTGGGAACTAGCGGAAGTGCAGAACTTGCGACGACTTGTGCCGACGTTTGACTGGTGGCATCGCAAGTCACCGTAAGCTAACTTGCGACGACATGCGTTCTCGTTTGATTTGGGCTTTACTTTACTGTATTTCTGTTACCGTTACAGAAACGTGAGAAAATCTAGCGATAAAAGTCGCTTATTCTTGATTTATATTTGTTTGTTGGTATCGATTTGAGAGAAACATTCGTTATATTATGATTAAACTCCATGAAAGCTAAATTATACTTTTTATTCACTTTTTTCGACAAGAAAAATTTCATGCGCTTCAGTAGCGACTACAGAAATACAGTAATACACAACAAACTACAGAAGTCGAAGTGGGAACGTATTTCCATTTTGATTGTAAGGCTAAAATATCAAACGGCACCACTGATTTCTAACTGAGGACTGAATCGAATAACTCATTGTTCGTCGGGGTCAATCTTGTTTCCAGAGCCCACGTTCCTCCTACCCAGCGGGCGGGAAACGAGAGGCTCTGGGATAATACGATCACGCCATCACAGGATTCTTGTTATCCGGAAGAAGAGCTATATAGAGTTCACTTTGTTCATCAGCCCATGAAATATCGATGTGAAACGGATTATCCCAGAGTCTCTCGTTTCCCGGGTGGGGAACGTGAGCTCTGGGAACGAGATTGCGTCGGGGTCAGAAAATGGAGCTCGCGAAGTGTCGATTTGGACTGGTCCCTTGCTATAATGGCCCAGGTAAGGTAATTTTGTAGGTAGGTCATCACGCAAATGGAAAATTCTGGACACGATGCTGTGTTTTTGGTTGCAAAGAGCGAAAAAAGAAGAAAAACTCCGTAGCGACATTTCATTCTAGCTTCATTTTCCAAACAATGGTTGCTCGATCCAGTCTTCTTTTAGAGATCAGTGATCAGCACCAGAACAAGTTCACTGCTGTGTTGAAAGCTAGTTGGCGCACATTTGTCCGTATTCTCGATCATGATCTAGTCACCACTGGGATTTTTCTGAATGAATCTATAACTGAAATGATTGCACTATATGTGAGTCGATAATCAATTATAAATAACCGGAAGTAAATGAACGACAACACGCACTCTGATTGGCTATTGATTCAAACAAGCGTGCCATATAACTCCATAACGGCACACGAGATACTTCGCGACGATTTTGTCGTTTTTGATGAATTTTATGTAGATTTAATCATCAACGAAAGTCAAATATTACTTGGATATATGTCTAATCACGTAATTAATACAGCAGAATGTTTTCAGTGCAACTTTAAGTGCGTTTTCATCGCTAAAATCGCCGACGTGTTGTACGGGGCCAAACTGTTGTAAATGGTAACAAACTCGTCCTGAGACAGGTAATCTGGTTTTTTTGCTTACTTTTCTTGGGTTTTTTGACAATTTAAAGTCATTATTTTATAAAAGAATTAAAAAACTTAGTCGCTGTGCGATTATCGAGTTATAATGCACTCGAGAAGCTAGTAAAACATTCGGCTATCGCCTCGTGCTTTACACGCATCTCTCGTGCATTATAACTCGATAATCGCACGCGACACGTTTTTTATTTCTTAAATAAAATATAGAGCAGAATATGGTCATCACTTTATTAGGGGCTATTTATACGAGAGCTGATAAGACGCGCCTTACATAAGACGCAATCTGACTCATACGGCGTTTTTAAACAAGACGCGAGCGTAAGTCATTGTACCTTTTATACGTGTGTTTTGCGCCTTATGTAAGCTGCGCTTTATGAGCTCTCGTGTTAATGACCTTATTAAGTTGTTTATGAAATCTCGTTTTTAGCCGGACGACGAAGGACAGTTGGTCCGCAAGGCAGCCGTCAAAGAGGTCTTCGCCATGCCAACGCCATCGATGTTTTCCGAGCCCATGGAGGAGGGCCAACAGTATCCCGAACAGGTAGAGGAATACACAGACGAGCAAGGACGGCGGGTTAGACGTGTGACCAAGAAGACCGTGATACGAACCACGGGCTTCGCACATGAACATCCCCCCGAGGAAAGCGAGGAACCCGAGGAACGGGTCGAGGAATTCATTGACGACCAAGGCCGCAAAGTGAGACGGGTCATTAAACGTGTCGTGAGGCATACACGGGTGGAAGAGGTTGCACCGGTACGGGAAAGTAGTTTGGAATCCCAGCCATTCAAACTGCAAATTAAACCGAAAGGTCGCTCGAAATCACCTAGTCCCACTCCTGACGATGGGCAAGAGTTCGGTCGAAGGGTTGTCAAGAAGACCATCGTGGGACCGCTCGTGCTTCCAGACGAAATGGGCGAAGACCAATCAGAGAAGACTGAAGAGTTCGTTGACGCGGACGGCAGGAAAGTGACCCACGTTATCAGGCGGAAGGTGACTACCCGGTCTAGTAAAGGGCCTAAAGGGCCTGATGAGGAAAAGGTAGGAATCGTAGTTGAAATGATGTTGTCTAGTTTAATGTTCTACTCTACTCTACTCTACTCTACTCTACTCTACTCTACTCTGCTCTGCTCTGCTTTGCTCTGCTCTGCTCTGCTCTGCTCTCTGCTCTCTGCTCTCTGCTCTCTGCTCTCTGCTCTCTGCTCTCTGCTCTCTGCTCTCTGCTCTCTGCTCTCTGCTCTCTGCTCTCTGCTCTCTGCTCTCTGCTCTCTGCTCTCTGCTCTCTGCTCTCTGCTCTGGCTTCACTCCACTCCACTCCACTCCACTCCACTCCACTCCACTCCACTCCCTCCCTCCCTCCCTCCCTCCCTCCCTCCACTCCACTCCCTCCCTCCCTCCCTCCCTCTACTCTACTCCACTCTACTCTACTCTACTCTACTCTACTCTACTCTACTCTACTCTACTCTACTTCACTCTACTCTACTCTACTCTACTCCACTTCACTTCACCTCACTCCAGTCCACTCCATTCTAATCTCCACTCCACTTTAATCTTCCCCACTCTATTCCATTCCACTTTAATCTTCTCCACTCCACTCTAATCTTCTCCACTCTAATCTTCTCCACTCCACTCTAATCTTCTCCACTCTAATCTTCTTCACTCTAATCTTCTCCACTCCACTCTACCCTACTCTACTCCATAATGGAAACTTTTTATGTCAGAAGATCGAACACTCCGACCAGGTAAAGAACTTTGAATCGAAGTTATTTACGGATATGTGTCGTTTACCACCCTCAGTGCAATGGCCAAATCAAGAACTTCAATAGAACACTGAAAAGCCTCTTAAAGACGAGCTGACGAGCTAGATGTCTGCCTGATGGCCTACCGCAGCAGCGAACGGAGGGAAGACGTTGCTTAATACTGTATTTCTTTCTTCTAGGTGTCGAAATCGCTGGCAAAACCCGAAGACGCGCCTGTAGAACTTATTTTACCAATGGAAACAGGAATAGATGTACCGCAAGAACCAGAGTTTGTTTTCTCGGAGCCAGAATCCCCGCCACCCGAAGAACTGGTTGAGGAATACGTTGACCCGAGTGGACGAAAAATGAAGCGAATAATCAAGAGAACTGTAGTGGTTCGTACTGTCTACATTAACGGGAAACCAGAACGCATTGAAGAGCCGGTGGACGAAGTCCACGAGATCCCTGTTCCAGACGACGAGAGACCTGACCAAGCGACCGTCGATGAACGAGTAGGAGTGGTTAGACTCCAGAAGAGGGTGGAGCTTCCAGACTGGGAGCCAGTAGAAGTCGTGCACAGACCCCCGCGTTTCCATGGCGACGAGCCACGCGAGGAAAAGGAACCTTTGAAGCCTAATTACGCAACAAGACCTTACAAACCATCCACCGAGGAACTGATTCGACCGTCGACAGTCGATCGCTCGTACACCTTCCCCGATATACTAGACTTTGACGAAGACGGGTTCGGGGAGCAATCGGACAAGCCCGGGGAGTTCCCAGTGGAAGAACTAAGCGAGCCGTTCGAGATCGAGGAGTTTGTCGGCGACGACGGCCAACTCATGAAGCGCATCACCGTTCGTACTGTCGTCACGCGGAAACTAACCGTTGGTGGCGTCACCAAGGATGTCCTGGAACCAGTTGAGGACGTCACGGTTGTACCTGCTGACCAGTTTGAGCCGGCACTCCTCCCGAAACTCTTCAACAAACGGGTGAAGATCGAAGAATTTGTCGATGACAAGGGAAGAAAAATTCGTCGGTTTATTAAAACGACTGTTGTGACAAAGACAGTTACGAAAGACGGAGTGACGCGTACAGTACAACAGCCAATCAATGAAGTGGAAGATTATCCCGCAATCGAGACAGCCCATCCCGAATTTCTACCCGAGGTGTTCAAAGGACAACCTGCCGAGATTATGGACTTCGTGGACGAACATGATCGACGCGTGCGCAAGACGGTCAAGAGAGTCGTAGTCGTCCGTGACACGGTCGCCGGTCGTCGGCCGGACGTAGAAGAACAGCCAGTCGAGGAAGTTTGTATTGAACCTGTGACCGATGGAATTGAGCCTGAGGAGAAGCCTAGGGTGAAGGAACATACGGAAGAATACACCGACGACCAACGGAGGTTGGTGAAGAGGATCGTTCGTCGTACGATCGTGTCACGTCGGATTACGAAGGACGGAGTATCGCGCGTGATTACGGAACCTTTAAATGAACCGAAGGAAACAACCGTGAGTGTGAGCACGCATGATAAAGTGAATCCGCTGACGTTTAAGATTACGACTGTTAGGAAAAGCCGTGTGGGACACGTGGAAACAGTACCAGTGAAATCAGCTGAACATGTTAATGTCGAAGAACCAAACAAGGTTAGTATTGTCACCTGTTAGTGGTGCTGGCGGTGGTGGTGGTGGTGGTGGAGTGGATGGTTGTATTATTGTTTTGGTGGTGGTGGTGGTGGTGCTGCTGCTGTTGATGTTATTTTTGGTAGTGGTGGTGGATGGCATTGGTTTGCTGGTGATTATGAATGATATTGGTTTGCTGGTGGTGGTGGTGGTGGTGGGGGTGGATGGATTGGTTTGGTGGTGGTGGTGGTGGTGGTGGTGCTGCTGCTGCTGCTGCTGCTGCTGCTGTTGATGTTATTGTTGCTAGTAAGTGGTAGTAGATGGTATTGATTTGCTGGTGGTGGTGAATGGTAATATTGGTGTGGTGGTGGTGGTGGATGGTATTGGTTAGCTGGTGGTGGATGGATGGTATTGGTTTGGTGGTGGTGGTGGTGTTGCTGCTGTTGCTGGTAGTAGTGGTGGTGGTTAGGGGTGCACCGGAACTCGGTTCCGGCCGGGTAGTTCCGGCCGGAACTCTGATTTTTCGGAGATCCGGTTCCGGCCGGAACTGATTAAAAAAGCATGGCCGGAACCGGAACTCTGTCGTTTTCAGAGAGATTGAATATCAAGTTTATTTATTAAATAACATCGATCAAACAGACTGAACAGATCACATTTCAACAACTGTGAAGCATAATTTACATAAATAGCAAGAAACAACACGCAATCATTGAAAAAAAAATAATACTCTTGTCTTTTTTATAACGCAGCGTTTATTTTTTCACAGATTTTATTCAATAATATATTTTATCAAAAGACGGTCAGCGGTTCAGAATGGTGGGTTAGGGAAAGTACTTCATATAACAAGCACATACTGATAATTTAATCATTTCATACTAGCCAAGGTTGAAAATTGGTGTGAAACATAAAATAAAATGAAAACAAGTGATTTTATATATGCTGATATACTCTAGTTACAACCTCGTTCCCAGGCTCTTTGCTCCCGTGTAGGTAATACACTATACAAGGATATATTTGTATACATTAAATCATTAATACCAATACATGAGCATTTCATGAAGATGTTTTACACAATTACATTAACATTATTCAATATTTGTATTCAAACTTTTGCCGCCCCCCCCCCCGGCTCTTGATAAAATAGCATATAACCATATATAGCTTAACAAACCCGGTTCCGGCCGGAACTTCCGGCCGGATTTCTTTTTCAGTTCCGGTCAGATCCGGTTCCGGCCGGATCTTAAAATATTGGTTCCGGTGCACCCCTAGTGGTGGTGGTGATGATGATGATGATAATGATGGTGGTTGTGATGGCGATGGTGTTGCTAGTAGTGGTGTTAGCGATGACGATGATGATGATGATGGTGGTTGTGATGGTGGTGGTTGGTGGTGTTGTTACTGTTGGTGCTAGTGGTGGTGGTGGTGATGAATTATGACTGCTGCCCTTACTGCCTCTGGTGCTGAATGTTTTATGCACGACTAGACAATGAGGCAAGGCTGAGTTGTCTACTGCTCATGAACTAGAGCGATGAATTTGATTGAGCCTGAACACCAAACGATACCAACGTATTCTCATACGTATAGTAATGTATATATCTCTTTATTTGAAGGTGGACGATTTTGTTGACGAAGACGGTCGTTGGGTGAGGCGAATAACCACCAAGAAAGTAACGACGAGAAAAGTGGTCAACGGGGATATCGGAGAACCCGAGGAAAACATCATTGTTCCAGGCAATCACCTTGAATTCCGTATTAGCCCAGACGAGAAAGGCGAACCAGTCAAAATCGTGCAGACAACCGACGACGACGGGCGAAAGGTTACGAAGGTGACGCGAAAGACTCTGGTAACTAGGCACGTGACTAAAGATGGCGTGAAAACCTCGTTGTCGGAACCTGTGGAAAAAGTGAAGAATATGCCGGTTCTCGTTCCCAGGGAACCCAAACCCGGAGCGCAGCCCGTAGTACAGGAGTATGTTGATGAAAAAGGACGACGCATCAAGCGAATACTGCGGAAGACAACCGTCACTAAGACTGTCACGATCAAAGGTCAGCCAGTGACCGTGGAGGAGCCTGCGGAAGAGTATCCAGTCATGTCTGCAATGGAGTTGCTGCCAGATCTTGAAGGTATGTACGGAAACACTGACATATATAACTGGACTGCGGTTGCCCTATATGAATGACTGAGAGTAATCACTGATCTATATATATTATGACTTAATTAAGCCGAGAATTCAATATTGGGTGAGACCGCAAGTCGAGCCTAATATTAAAATTTGAGACCCCGTTTATACGATGCCGGTATAATTCGAAAACGGAACAAAATCATGCCGGTATATAAATACAGCATATAACATTTCATGTTATTTTTGTGCCGGTATCGTGTAAACGCAAGGCCTAAACGGCATGATTTTGTTCCGTTTTCAAATTGTACCGGCATCGTGTAAACGGGGTCTGAGACTTAAATATTTTCCATATCGGGCGGAGATGAATCAAATAGGTGTTTTATTATACCGAACAAATAATCGTGCGATTGACAAGTAAATATACGTTGTCCAACCTGTCCAAAGATTGCTGTCCAATATGACAATCCAACCTACGCAAGCTTCGGGGGAAGGGCTCTGCCGACAAACTCGATCTTCGCCCCAAGTTTGGGGGCGAGTCAGTCGGGTTTTGAACTGGTCAAACAAGTTCTGGTTAATCAGCACCTGCAAGGAGAAAAATAGCAGGTGACGCGTTAGATCCTGGGCCCAAAATAGTATCTTGGCAACCGTCAGTAAAATAACTATCACGACGCGAATTCGTCATCGATTTTCTATTCGAGATCAATTGCGTATAATTATGTCATAACTGGTACTATTTTCTTTGTTACAGATATTCCTTTCGAAAGTTTACCGACTGATGAAGGAATACCAGTCGAAGAGTTCACAGACGATAAAGGAAGACTAGTGAAAGTTGTAATCGTGCGAACCATTGTGACCAGAACTGTCATCAGAAATGGTGAAAAGACAGTGACCAAAGAACCAAAAGAGGAAGTGGTTTATATTATTGGTGGTAAACCCGTTGAACCAGAAAGTATTACTGTGGATGGTAAGCCAGTGGAACCAAAGAAACTAGAAGAAATTGTACCATCTGTGACAGAGTTTATATCACCACTAGAAGAAATTCCCGTTGAAAGTCTACCATTCGATCAAGGCAGACCAATTGAAGAATTCACAGACGACCAAGGCAGAGTGGTGAGAGTTGTGATCGTTCGTACCATTGTGACCAGAACTGTTATCAGAAATGGTAAAAAGACAGTGACCAAAGAACCAAAGGAGGAAGTGGTTTATATTATTGATGGTAAACCTGTTGAACCAGAAAGTATTACTGTGGATGGTAAGACAGTGGAACCAAAGAAACCAGAAGAAATTGTACCATCTGTGACAGAGTTTATATCACCACTAGAAGAAATTCCCATTGAAAGTCTACCATTCGATCAAGGCAGACCAGTTGAAGAATTCACAGACGACCAAGGCAGAGTGGTGAGAGTTGTGATCGTTCGTACCATTGTGACCAGAACTGTCATCAGAAATGGTGAAAAGACAGTGACCAAAGAACCAAAGGAGGAAGTGGTTTATATTATTGATGGTAAACCTGTTGAACCAGAAAGTATTACAGTAAATGGTAAGCCAGTGGAACCAAAGAAACCGGAAGAAATTGTACCATCTGTGACAGAGTTTATATCACCACTAGAAGAAATTCCAATAGAAAGTCTACCATTCGACCAAGGTACATCAGTAGAGGAAATTCCCATTGAAAGTCTACCATTCGATCAAGGCAGACCCGTTGAAGAATTCACAGACGACCAAGGCAGAGTGGTGAGAGTTGTGATTGTTCGTACCATTGTGACTAGAACTGTCATCAGAAATGGTGAAAAGACAGTGACCAAAGAGCCGAAAGAGGAAGTGGTTTATATCATTGATGGTAAACCTGTTGAACCAGAAAGTATTACAGTAAATGGTAAGCCAGTGGAACCAAAGAAACCGGAAGAAATTGTACCATCTGTGACAGAGTTTATATCACCACTTGAAGAAATTCCAATAGAAAGTCTACCATTCGACCAAGGTACATCAGTAGAGGAAATTCCCATTGAAAGTCTACCATTCGATCAAGGTACCCCAGTTGAAGAGTTCACGGATGACCAAGGCAGAGTGGTGAGAGTTGTGATTGTTCGTACCATTGTGACTAGAACTGTCATCAGAAATGGTGAAAAGACAGTGACCAAAGAGCCGAAAGAGGAAGTGGTTTATATCATTGATGGTAAACCCGTTGAACCAGAAAGTATTACTGTTGACGGTAAACCAGTGGAACCAAAGAAACCAGAAGAATTAGTAACACCATTTGAAGAAGTTCCCATTGAAAGTCTACCATTCGATCAAGGTACCCCAGTTGAAGAGTTCACGGATGACCAAGGCAGAGTGGTGAGAGTTGTGATTGTTCGTACCATTGTGACTAGAACTGTCATCAGAAATGGTGAAAAGACAGTGACCAAAGAGCCGAAAGAGGAAGTGGTTTATATCATTGATGGTAAACCCGTTGAACCAGAAAGTATTACTGTTGATGGTAAGCCAGTGGAACCAAAGAAACCAGAAGAACTAATTACACCATTTACAGAGGTTCCTATTGAAAGTCTACCATTCGATCAAGGCAGACCCGTTGAAGAATTCACAGACGACCAAGGCAGAGTGGTGAGAGTTGTGATTGTTCGTACCATTGTGACTAGAACTGTCATCAGAAATGGTGAAAAGACAGTGACCAAAGAGCCGAAAGAGGAAGTGGTTTATATCATTGATGGTAAACCCGTTGAACCAGAAAGTATTACTGTTGATGGTAAGCCCGTGGAACCAAAGAAACCAGAAGAATTAGTAACACCATTTGAAGAAGTTCCCATTGAAAGTCTACCATTCGATCAAGGTACCCCAGTTGAAGAGTTCACGGATGACCAAGGCAGAGTGGTGAGAGTTGTGATTGTTCGTACCATTGTGACTAGAACTGTCATCAGAAATGGTGAAAAGACAGTGACCAAAGAGCCGAAAGAGGAAGTGGTTTATATCATTGATGGTAAACCCGTTGAACCAGAAAGTATTGCTGTTGATGGTAAGCCAGTGGAACCAAAGAAACCAGAAGAACTAATTACACCATTTACAGAGGTTCCTATTGAAAGTCTACCATTCGATCAAGGCAGACCCGTTGAAGAATTCACAGACGACCAAGGCAGAGTGGTGAGAGTTGTGATTGTTCGTACCATTGTGACTAGAACTGTCATCAGAAATGGTGAAAAGACAGTGACCAAAGAGCCGAAAGAGGAAGTGGTTTATATCATTGATGGTAAACCCGTTGAACCAGAAAGTATTACTGTTGATGGTAAGCCCGTGGAACCAAAGAAACCAGAAGAAATTGTACCATCTGTAACAGAGTTTATATCACCACTTGAAGAAATTCCCATTGAAAGTTTACCATTCGATCAAGGCAGACCAGTTGAAGAATTCACAGACGACCAAGGCAGAGTGGTGAGAGTCGTAATCGTGAGAACCATTGTGACCAAAACTGTTATCAGAAATGGTGAAAAGACAGTTACCAAAGAGCCAAAAGAGGAAGTGGTTTATATCATTGATGGTAAACCTGTTGAACCAGAAAGTATTACTGTGGATGGTAAGGCCGTGGAACCAAAGAAACCAGAAGAAATTGTACCATCTGTGACAGAGTTTATATCACCACTTGAAGAAATTCCCATTGAAAGTCTACCATTCGATCAAGGCACTCCAGTTGAAGAATTCACAGACGACCAAGGCAGAGTGGTGAGAGTCGTAATCGTGAGAACCATTGTGACCAGAACTGTCATCAGAAATGGTGAAAAGACAGTGACCAAAGAACCAAAAGAGGAAGTGGTTTATATCATTGATGGTATGCCAGTGGAACCAGAAAGTATTACGGTGGATGGTAAGCCAGTGGAACCAAAGAAACCAGAGGAATTAGTAACACCATTTGAAGAAGTTCCCATTGAAAGTCTACCATTTGATCAAGGTACCCCAGTTGAAGAGTTCACGGATGACCAAGGCAGAGTGGTGAGAGTCGTAATCGTGAGAACCATTGTGACCAGAACTGTCATCAGAAATGGTGAAAAGACAGTGACCAAAGAGCCGAAAGAGGAAGTGGTTTATGTCATTGATGGTATACCAGTGGAGCCAGAAAGTATTACTGTTGATGGTAAGCCAGTGGAACCAAAAAAACCAGGGGAAATTGTACCATCTGTAACAGAGTTTGTAACACCACTTGAAGAAATTCCCATTGAGAGTCTGCCATTCGATCAAGGCACACCAGTTGAAGAATTCACAGATGACCAGGGCAGAGTAGTGAGAGTTGTGATTCTTCGTACCATTGTTACCAGAACTGTTATCAGAAATGGTGAAAAGACAGTGAGCAAAGATCCAATGGAGAAAGTGGTTTATATCATTGATGGTATGCCAGTGGAACCTGAAAGTATTACTGTGGATGGTAAGCCAGTGGAACCAAAGAAACCAGAAGAACTAATTACACCATTTAAAGAGGTTCCTATTGAAAGTCTACCATTCGATCAAGGTAGACCAGTTGAAGAATTCACAGACGACCAAGGCAGAGTGGTGAGAGTCGTAATCGTGCGTACCGTTGTGACCAGAACTGTCATCAGAAATGGTGAAAAGACAGTGACGAAAGAGCCAAAGGAGGAAGTGGTTTATATCATTGATGGTATGCCAGTGAAACCAGAAAGTATTACTGTGGATGGTAAGCCACTGGAACCAAAGAAACCAGAAGAAATTGTACCATCTCTAGCAGAATTAATCACACCACTGGAAGAAAGTCCTTTTGAAAGTGTACCATTCGATCAAGGCAGGCCAGTTGAGGAATTCACAGACGACCATGGCAGAGTGGTGAGAGTTGTGATCGTTCGTACCCTTGTGACCAGAACTGTTATCAGAAATGGTGAAAAGACAGTTACCAAAGAACCAAAAGAGGAAGTGGTTTATATCATTGATGGTAAACCTGTTGAACCAGAAAGTATTACTGTGGATGGTAAACCAGTGGAACCAAAGAAACCAGAAGAAATTGTACCATCTGTGACAGAGTTTATATCACCACTAGAAGAAATTCCCATTGAAAGTCTACCATTCGATCAAGGTACACCAGTTGAAGAATTCACAGACGACCAAGGCAGAGTGGTGAGAGTTGTGATTGTTTGTACCATTGTTACCAGAACTGTCATCAGAAATGGTGAAGAGACAGTGACCACAGAGCCGAAAGAGGAAGTGGTTTATATCATTGATGGTATACCAGTGGAACCAGAAAGTATTACTGTGGATGGTAAGCCAGTGGAACCAAAGAAACCAGAAGAATTAATAACACCATTTGAAGAAGTTCCCATTGAAAGTCTACCATTTGATCAAGGTACACCAGTTGAAGAATTCACAGATGACCAAGGCAGAGTGGTGAGAGTTGTGATTGTTCGTACCATTGTTACCAGAACTGTCATCAGAAATGGTGAAGAGACAGTGACCACAGAGCCGAAAGAAGAAGTGGTTTATATCATTGATGGTAAACCCGTTGAACCAGAAAGTATTACTGTTGATGGTAAGCCAGTGGAACCAAAGAAACCAGGAGAAATTGTACCATCTGTAACAGAGTTTGTAACACCACCTGAAGAAATTCCAATTGAAAGTCTACCCTTCGACCAAGGTACACCACTAGAAGAAATTCCTATTGAAAGTCTGACATTCGATCAAGGCACACCAGTTGAAGAATTCACAGATGACCAGGGCAGAGTGGTGAGAGTTGTGATTCTTCGTACCATTGTTACCAGAACTGTTATCAGAAATGGTGAAAAGACAGTGACCAAAGAGCCAAAGGAGGAAGTGGTTTATATCATTGATGGTATGCCAGTGAAACCAGAAAGTATTACTGTGGATGGTAAGCCAGTGGAACCCAAGAAAGCAGAAGAGTTAATCACCCCATTTGAAGAAATTCCCATTGAAAGTCTACCATTCGATCAAGGTAGACCAGTTGAAGAATTCACAGACGACCAAGGCAGAGTGGTGAGAGTCGTAATCGTGCGTACCGTTGTGACCAGAACTGTCATCAGAAATGGTGAAAAGACAGTGACGAAAGAGCCAAAGGAGGAAGTGGTTTATATCATTGATGGTATGCCAGTGAAACCAGAAAGTATTACTGTGGATGGTAAGCCACTGGAACCAAAGAAACCAGAAGAAATTGTACCATCTCTAGCAGAATTAATCACACCACTGGAAGAAAGTCCTTTTGAAAGTGTACCATTCGATCAGGGCAGACCAGTTGATGAATTCACAGACGACCATGGCAGAGTGGTGAGAGTTGTGATCGTTCGTACCATTGTGACCAGAACTGTTATCAGAAATGGTGAAAAGACAGTTACCAAAGAACCAAAAGAGGAAGTGGTTTATATCATTGATGGTAAACCTGTTGAACCAGAAAGTATTACTGTGGATGGTAAGCCAGTGGAACCAAAGAAACCAGAAGAAATTGTACCATCTGTGACAGAGGTTATAACACCACTCGAAGAAATTCCAATTGAAAGTTTACCATTCGACCAAGGTACACCAGTAGAAGAAATTCCCATTGAAAGTCTTCCATTCGATCAAGGCAGACCTGTTGAAGAATTCACAGACGACCAAGGCAGAGTGGTGAGAGTTGTGATCGTTCGTACCATTGTTACCAGAACTGTCATCAGAAATGGTGAAAAGACAGCGACCAAAGAGCCGAAAGAGGAAGTGGTTTATATCATTGATGGTATACCAGTGGAACCAGAAAGTATTACTGTTGATGGTAAGCCAGTGGAACCAAAGAAACCAGGAGAAATTGTACCGTCTGTAACAGAGTTTGTAACACCACTTGAAGAAATTCCAATTGAAAGTCTACCCTTCGACCAAGGTACACCACTAGAAGAAATTCCCATTGAAAGTCTGCCATTCGATCAAGGCACACCAGTTGAAGAATTCACAGACGACCAAGGCAGAGTGGTGAGAGTTGTAATCGTTCGTACCATTGTGACCAGAACTGTCATCAGAAATGGTGAAAAGACAGTGACCAAAGAGCCGAAAGAGAAAGTGGTTTATATCATTGATGGTATGCCAGTGGAACCAGAAAGTATTACTGTGGATGGTAAGCCAGTGGAACCAAAGCAGCCAGAGGAATTAATAACACCATTTGAAGAAGTTCCCATTGAAAGTCTACCATTTGATCAAGGTACCCCAGTTGAAGAGTTCACGGATGACCAAGGCAGAGTGGTGAGAGTTGTGATTGTTCGTACCATTGTGACCAGAACTGTCATCAGAAATGGTGAAAAGACAGTGACCAAAGAACCAATGGAGGAAGTGGTTTATATCATTGATGGTAAACCCGTTGAACCTGAAAGTATTACTGTTGATGGTAAACCAGTGGAACCAAAGAAACCAGAAGAACTAATTACACCATTTAAAGAGGTTCCTATTGAAAGTCTGCCATTCGATCAAGGCAGACCAGTGGAAGAATTCACGGATGACCAAGGCAGAGTGGTGAGAGTCGTAATCGTGAGAACCATTGTGACCAGAACTGTCATCAGAAATGGTGAAAAGACAGTGACCAAAGAGCCAAAAGAGGAAGTGGTTTATATCATTGATGGTAAACCCGTTGAACCAGAAAGTATTACTGTGGATGGTAAGCCAGTGGAACCAAAGAAACCAGAAGAAATTGTACCATCTCTAGCAGAATTAATCACACCACTGGAAGAAAGTCCTTTTGAAAGTGTACCATTCGATCAGGGCAGACCAGTTGATGAATTCACAGACGACCATGGCAGAGTGGTGAGAGTTGTGATCGTTCGTACCATTGTGACCAGAACTGTCATCAGAAATGGTGAAAAGACAGTTACCAAAGAACCAAAAGAGGAAGTGGTTTATATCATTGATGGTAAACCTGTTGAACCAGAAAGTATTACTGTGGATGGTAAGCCAGTGGCACCAAAGAAACCAGAAGAAATTGTACCATCTGTGACAGAGGTTATAACACCACTCGAAGAAATTCCAATTGAAAGTTTACCATTCGACCAAGGTACACCAGTAGAAGAAATTCCCATTGAAAGTCTACCATTCGATCAAGGCAGACCTGTTGAAGAATTCACAGACGACCAAGGCAGAGTGGTGAGAGTTGTGATCGTTCGTACCATTGTTACCAGAACTGTCATCAGAAATGGTGAAAAGACAGCGACCAAAGAGCCGAAAGAGGAAGTGGTTTATATCATTGATGGTATACCAGTGGAACCAGAAAGTATTACTGTTGTTGGTAAGCCAGTGGAACCAAAGAAACCAGGAGAAATTGTACCGTCTGTAACAGAGTTTGTAACACCACTTGAAGAAATTCCAATTGAAAGTCTACCCTTCGACCAAGGTACACCACTAGAAGAAATTCCCATTGAAAGTCTGCCATTCGATCAAGGCACACCAGTTGAAGAATTCACAGACGACCAAGGCAGAGTGGTGAGAGTTGTAATCGTTCGTACCATTGTGACCAGAACTGTCATCAGAAATGGTGAAAAGACAGTGACCAAAGAGCCGAAAGAGAAAGTGGTTTATATCATTGATGGTAAACCCGTTGAACCTGAAAGTATTACTGTTGATGGTAAACCAGTGGAACCAAAGAAACCAGAAGAACTAATTACACCATTTAAAGAGGTTCCTATTGAAAGTCTGCCATTCGATCAAGGCAGACCAGTGGAAGAATTCACGGATGACCAAGGCAGAGTGGTGAGAGTCGTAATCGTGAGAACCATTGTGACCAGAACTGTCATCAGAAATGGTGAAAAGACAGTGACCAAAGAGCCAAAAGAGGAAGTGGTTTATATCATTGATGGTAAACCCGTTGAACCAGAAAGTATTACTGTGGATGGTAAGCCAGTGGAACCAAAGAAACCAGAAGAAATTATACCATCTGTGACAGAGTTTATATCACCACTTGAAGAAATTGCAATTGAAAGTCTACCATTCGATCAAGGCAGACCAGTTGAAGAATTCACAGATGACCAAGGCAGAGTGGTGAGAGTTGTGATTGTTCGTACCATTGTTACCAGAACTGTCATCAGAAATGGTGAAAAGACAGTGAGCAAAGAACCAATGGATGAAGTGGTTTATATCATTGATGGTAAACCCGTTGAACCTGAAAGTATTACTGTGGATGGTAAACCAGTGGAACCAAAGAAACCAGAAGAATTAATCACACCATTTAAAGACGTGCCTATTGAAAGTCTACCATTCGATCAAGGTAGACCAGTTGAAGAGTTCACGGATGACCAAGGCAGAGTGGTGAGGGTTGTGATTGTTCGTACCACTGTTACCAGAACTGTCATTAGAAATGGTGAAAAGACAGTTACAAAAGAACCAAAAGAGGAAGTGGTTTATATCATTGATGGTAAACCCGTTGAACCTGAAAATGTTACAGTGGATGGTAAACCAGTGGAACCAAAGAAACTCGAAGAAATAAAACAAATGTTTGAGCCCGAGGGAGAAGTGGAAGAATATGTAGATGAACAAGGTCGAAAAGTTCGAAGAATTGTCAAGAAAACTGTGATTACCAAAACCATTAGCAGAACAGGAGGAGTTGAGCTGCGCGCGCAGCCTGGAGTTGACACTGAACCTGCCGATGAAAAACAGGAAGTGGAAGAATACATAGATGAGCAGGGTAGGAGAGTGAGGCGAGTTGTTACAAAAGTTTTGACGACGAGAACTGTCACGGACGATGGCGTCAGGGAGGAAACGCGTGAGCCGAGAGAGCCTGGTATCGAACCATTGGCGGAAGAGATGCCGTGGGAGACTGTGGATGAGTCTGTCGTGGAGGGAGCACCTGAAGAGAACGTTGAGGACTACGTTGACGATGAAGGACGGCGGGTGAAACGGGTGACCAAGAAGATTGTCTCGAAGAAAATTATCACCAAAGTTGGCGAAGGTATCGTAAAGTCCCATTGATTTTGAGTGGGCCCGGTTATTTAAAAGCTGATTAGTGAATATGTGAGAACTAATTTTGTCGTTCTATTTCTGTATTTTTTTGCCGACTGTTTCACTTCAAGGTGCCTGTGAATTGAAAATTAAATCTGTCTTATTTGAAAGAACACTTAAAATGAAAAAGTAACATCTTTTGCAGTTTTTCGTTTCATTGCTTCGTTGTTGAAATACTTCAATTTGTTTAAAATGCAAATTAAGCATATTGACGTCAATTGTGACTGAAAGTGCCAACGCAGCGAAAATTAAGTTTGTCTAGTTGGTTTGTCTAATTAGAACATTGAAAATGACAAAGTAACATCTTTTCTAGAATTTCGTTTCCTTGCTTCATTCATGAGATATTCAGGTTTGTTTGATATGCAAATGACCTACTTATGACATCACACTGCATAACGACTTTTTAGAAAAGTATGATTTTCTTTGAGAGTACTTATCGAAAGTAATTAAAAATTTTCACGTGCATGCATGTAACCATGACTGGTCACTAAACGTGCGTAGTTATGTGTAAAATATTTGGACCATCCTAAAATTGATGCTCTTTCAAAAAGTCATTATGCAGTGTGATGTCATAAGTAGGCATTTGCATATCAAACAAACCTGAATATCTCAAGAATGAAGCAAGGAAACGAAATTCTACGAAAGATGTTACGTAATGCAATCATAACTGGGGTGAAATTTCGCTGCATTGGCACTTTAAGACGCGTCCTATTTAAGTCGCGAACACACTCGTATGTAAATAGTCAGTTTGTTCGTGACCAAAGTAAGTCGCGACTAACATAGGAACAGGGTTGAAAGCCAGTCCAAAATAAGTTGCGACTTATTAGAATTGACCAAGTTGCATCTTATTTTCTCCTGTAAAGTAGCCCTATTGAGTTATCGGAGTTATATATCTTTGCTATTATTAAATTTACTCACTTGAAAATTCTGCATGTTTGGTGTTGTGGGCGAAAACACTCGCACATTTCCGTCGAATTGATTTGGTTTGGTAATAGCAACGATCTATAACTTTCTCCGATAAATCAGATGTGACATCAAGATGTTTAATTTGCATATTAAATAAACTGCAATATCTCAACAACGAAGCAAGGAAGCAAGGAAACGAAAAACAGCAAAATATTAGTAGCCAGGCACTATTTTGTCACATTACTTTGTCATCTTAATGTGCAAATGAAACGAAAATTACGTCAGTCTTATTTGAAAGAACACTTAAAATGATAGAGTAATATCTTTTGCAGTTTTTCGTTTCCTCTCTTCGTTCTTGAGATATTTCAGTTTGTATGATATGCAAATTAAACATTTTGAAGTCATGACGCGCATAATGAGTTATCGAAAAAAGTTATATAGCTTTGCTATTATCAAACCAAATTAATTCAAAGGAAGCTTGTGGGTGTGTTTCGTCCAGAACACTAAACATGTAGATTTTCAGGTAATTATATTTGATAATATCAAAGATATATAACCTTTTTCAATAACTCATTATGTACGTCATGACGTCAAAATGTTTAATTTGCATGTCAAACAAACTGAAATATATCAAGAACGAAGCAAGGAAACGAAAAACTGGAAAAGATGTTACTCTATCATTTTAAGTGTTCTTTCAAATAAGACTGACTTAATTTTCGCTTCATTTGCACTGTTTTTTTCAAATAAGACAAAGTTAGTTTTCACTTCGTAGGCTCTTTAATTAAGTAACCCAGAAGACTTGCAAATTTAATTAGGATAAAATAGTGTTTACTTGAGAACTGCCAGGGCGTCGCATTGTGTTTGCAAAATCTAACCGAATATCTAGTTTTTGTTATCGAATATTATGAGAAAGTGTACCTCCAATTTGAAATAAGATGCAATTCCTTTATTTTTATCAATATAAGGGGCCGTTTACATGAATCCGGATTGAGTTTCAATCCAGATTGAAAAGCGAAGTCAATCCGTGTTTACATGGGAATTTGGTTTCTGGATTGAAATCCGCCTGTCGCCTGAAATCCGTAAATATTAGAAAACACGCATGCATTGTTTGTTCTAGTCCTCTCTGTCACGTTGTTCACTCTGGAATGAAACTCGCACCGCGTTTACATGATTCCGGAACGAAATTTCAATCCGGAATGAGATTTCAATCCGGAATGAGAAACGGATTGAACTCAATCCGGAATGAGCTTAATCTCAATCCGGATTCATGTAAACGGATAAAGGGGTTTGATCAGAAGCGGAATGAGTTCAATCCAGGTTGAAACTTAATCTGGATTCATGTAAACGGCCTCTAATTTTCTTTGTTTATTGTTCCAGGTGTTTACGATGTTGAAGGTGAAGTCGTACCGAAGGTGAACGGGGAATTGGACGATCACGCCGAACCAAAACGTGACGTGGCAACCGAGGAGTTTGTTGATGACAAAGGCCGCGTGGTACGCAGAGTGACACGGGAGACTGTAACCAAACGAACCGTGACCCACGAAGGAATCCAGGAGCCCGGGACCGACTCGCTTCAGGTCATCCCTCACGACGACGAACCCTACGAGTCGGTAAGCGAGACGTACGAGCAGACGAAACCGCAAGAGGAAGTCGAGGAATTCATAGACGACGAAGGGAACTTGGTAAGGAGAACATACCGGCAGACCACGACCACCAGGAGAATTATCAGAGAAGGCGAGACTGTGTACGAAGACAAGCCCACTGACGTCATCCTTGAACCGGAACTCACCGGACCCAAGCAATCCGTCATCGAGTTTTTGGAAAGCTTTCCGGAGCCTTCCGACGACCTCGTTCCAACTCCCGACGGCGAAGTCGAGGAGTTTGTTGACGAGAAAGGACGACGCGTCAGGCGTATCGTGCGCCAAACGGTTACGACTCGAACCGTTCGCATGTCGACGCAACCCGAAGAGAAGCCGATCGTTGACGAACTGAGAGACTTGGATTGGCTGCTGGACGAGAGTCTTCTAGACGTCCCTGTGTCGATGCCTGTTAGTGATGTCGCCGTAGAGGAGATGCCAAGCGTGACTACTGTACAGTTTGAAGAACGCTTCCCTGAAGAGGTAGGCATTAAGGAACCAATCAGATTATAGAAAAACTGCGTTGATCTTTTTCCGTTGGGGGATTTTTCCTGTGACGTGTAAAATTGTCTGGCGTTAGTAGGGAGGTGACCGTTGTAGGGATGTAGGTGTTGTAGGGAGGGGGCTGATGTAGGGAGGTGGCCGTTTTAGAGAGGTGGCTGTTGAAGAGAAGTTGTTATTCTAGGGATGTGTTCTGTGTCGTAGGGAGGTGGGTGTTGTAAGGAGGTTGTTGGGAAGTGGTTGTTGTAAGGAGGTGGGTGTTGTAGGGAGGTGGTTGTTGTAAAGAGGTGGGTGTTTAGGGAGGTGGCTATTGTAGGGATGTGTCTGTTGTAGAGAGGTGTCTGTTGTAGGGATGTGTCTGTTGTAAAGAGGTGTCTGTTGTAGAGAGGTGATTGTTAGTGGAAGTTCGACAATACACTTGAACAACAAATTAAGATTGCTTTTTCCTTTTCCTAGGATTTCAAACGTATTGACTTTGGAACCGTGTCAGTCGAGCGAGACGTACCACTGGAAACTGTTATGGATCAAGCCGTTGCTGAATTGGAAGAAGCGAGCCAGGATCGACCCGAGGTGATGCTATTGGCCTCACCTGCTGACCAACATGATCGTGTTGTCCGTCGTGTCGTCATCACATCGATGGTGGAGACTTACTCTGTGGTGATCATCCGGGAAATCTATTTACGCGTCATCCATGGTAACTCTCTGCTTGCGCAGAGGATTTACGACAGCGGAGAGCTGACGGAGTTGTACGAAGAAGTACTCAAATGGATGATGGATATGGGAAAGAAATTGGATCATCTCAAGCCAGTGTCTGGGGAAACGGACATTTTAAAAGAGCAGCAGAAAGAACTCGAGGTTTTTTTTTCAATTTTTTTTGCTCGTAATTTCATGTGTACAATACATATTTCACGTAGTACTTTAGTATACCATAGTCATATTACTGTTTTAATTGTCTTTATTTAAGTCACAATTTGAGTTTCTATACACGGTATAAATACCCGTGAACAACTGTCTGCTATCTGTGTTCTTGTGGCTTGACAGAGCGTCCAGCTAGCATTCGGAAAGATGTGGCTTAGAGCTCTGAATTTTCTGATTATTGACATCTAACCACAACTTGTGCAGCAAGGACTAACAAAACTTTACAAATTCCAAGCTGAAAGTACTATACTAACGTAACACCGCTGCCAAACGTTTGCGCCTGCGTGAATTCGCTGAGTAAACATTGCAAGAGAAGTGGGAACTAGCCGTGGCGACAACAACCAGACAGTGAAGACTAAGTAAGACTCGACTATTCATTTGTGTTTTAAAAAAAGGGTATCGAAAGTTACAAAGGGGTAAATTCAGAATATGTTACAATATTGACAAGGAAGCCATGCACAAATTACCTACCTTATCTTTTTGGTAGTATGCTTATAATTTTAACTTTTGTGTCGGACTCTCGAACCAGTCCAAATATTTCAGTGTTTTCCCGCTCTTTTTCCGAGGACGAGCTGGGACATCGCACATGCGCAAAACGTTTGGCAGCGGTGTCCACTAACGTATAATTTCTTATTCTTAAGGAGTTGGAGAGCGACGTGAAGAATTACGAGACAGAATTGGGAAAGATTTTCAAAATCGGCGAAAGAGCTTTGGAACAAACCAGCGGAGATGAAGCTAAAGAAATCGAAGACGAACTTACTGATGTGAGGACAGTGTGGTACCAACTTACAACGCTACTTAACGACCGACGAGAGAAAATTGAAACTGTTGAACCGCTGGCGAAGAAATACCACCAGGCCTTGCAACAGCTGGCTCAAGTAATGTCTAAAACGGAAGCGACGTTAGACAAGCAGAAATTGATCGGAGCAGAGCCGGAGAAAGTACAGGATGAACTGGGGAAAGTAAAGGTGAGCTTTGCATTGCTGGTTTCGTTATAGTATTAAAAATAATCCGATAGGCAGGACTGTCTTAGAAAAATGAGGCACAGAAAGAGGTCGAACATAAAGCGTTTTATGCACTGATTAAACTCCCTGACCATTGAGCTACTGAAAGTTGGATATAGAGATTGCAAATTTAGTGTCATTAGTTGTTTCCAAAACGGTAGGGGTGTTTGCATGTAACATGGATGTGGTTGAAATAATATGAGTTGTGCGTATACATGTAGTAATAACCAGTTAGACGCTCTAACCATTGAGCTACTGGGACTCGGATGGAGAGCTAAGGTTGGAAATTCATAGTCATATGTTCCTCCCAAGCGATAGCTTCTGTTTGGTTCCCGAGAGGTCGGGATTTTACGATATTGACCTCGGGGTCAATACGCTTTTTTCTCGGCCCTGTAAGTTTTAGCGAGAAAATTTCTGAGTTGATTTGAATACAAATAAAAGAGTACTGGGTATCTTTATTCAAATATTCTGAACAATAAAATGTGTTGGAACATTACTGCTGGTTTTGTTTAAAGCTGTTTATCTAAAAATACGACAAATAAAAGCCGAACTGGTGTAAACAAGAAGGCCAAGAAGCGGCACGTATAAAAGTTAACAGGTATTAAGGTAGACAGCATGCTCCAAAGGCGAAAACAACTCTCGAAAATAAAATGAACCAATAGCCATATAATAAATTCCTTATTAACCTCGTTTGCTCGGTCTGTATGGGTAAGTATTTGCCCTCGGTTTTATCTCGCAAACCTCGCTCCTTCGTCGCTCGGTCTGTACGAAAACCACAGGCAAATACTTTCCCGTACAGACCTCGCACTCCGTTAATAAGTCCTTATTATTATACAGCAGCGCTGAGAGGTCCGAATACGGAAATCCTGTAATTTGATTGGTTCATAAGCGGTCGGATATTTCCCGTATCCGCCCGCTCAGAGCGGAAGCTGCCGTTCGGGACCGTAAGTTAGTTTTATAAACAAAATGGCAGTCATATGTCAGTATATCGCAACAAGGTGGATTATAATTTTAGAACTACTGATTGTTGAAATATATCGTGCAGGTATGTTGTTAGAAATTTTATAAGCTTTCATTTGATGTATAGTTCGAGTTTCCACGTTTTGTGAACGTTTTTAAAATGTCCAAAACGTTCGTAACATTGATCGTAATAATATAACATTTACTTCTCACAAGTATTAGAATTTCAGATGATTTTTTATTCAACTACTTAACGTACGATCTTGAGCAATATGTCAAACAAAAGCAATTGTCCGTACTAAAAAAACATCGGTCCGATATTTCACTAGTACAGACCCATAGAAATAATAGACCTAGAATGCGTGCTCTGTCACGTGACAGGGGTCCAAATTAAATTTTATTTTGCCCTTATAGATCCGCCATTTTGAATTTTGCAAAGGGGTGGGATATATATACAACAATGATTGCGTCTCAAAATAAAGAATTGGAGGACGTTTCATAGGGATAAATTGGATACATGCAAGACAACAAATCAGCCACATACACATTAGCATAAAATAAAACAATTTTCAAGACACTTGTTTCATTAAAAGTATTAAAAACTATAAGTTCAAAATTATATTTCGATCAATTCACCACAATTACAAAAGGCAACAAAAAGTGCTAAACTTGAAACTCAGAAATTGTCTGCATCAAAGCCCGTTTAAAAGAAAAGAAAATAATCAAATACGTAATGGAAACTAGGAGAAAATCTTTAAAAAAACACGGATTTAATATGTCAATATAAATAAATGTCGAAAAGACTGATGTATAAAAAGTATGACAGGTGCATAAACATATTTTATATTTCAAAAATCACAAGCTAGAAATCCTTATTAGATTGGATAAAAAAGAGGGAAAAAACACTTACTGTCTCCTGGATTAATCCTCCACAATCAGTATAAATCACATACAGATTGGCAAGTGGGAATCATTCAAATATAATGTAAAACAGTAAAAACACTAAAACCATTCGTATTAAAAGGCCGCTATCGTCGCTGCATGTCTACATCCAGAGTTTAATGTTCGAAATGTTTTGGCGAAGGATATTGCACTTCATCTTTATAAAATTCACCAATCCAGCAAGTTTTCCGGTACAAAAAACAAAGAAATTCAGTGCTAAAATACATCCATCACTCCACAACATCACCAACTGCAGCCGTGTTAAAAACTGTTAAAAAGTCCTGGGGCGAGTTCCTTTTGCCCTTATAAATCCGCCATTTTTTGGCGACAATTTTTTGACTGACGAGAGATAGGAGCACGCATTCTAGGTATAATATTTCTATGTACAGACCTCACGCTCGGTCAATAAGTAGTTATTACTTTGTGAAAAGCGGTCCAAGAGAATTGGAAACAGCCCCCATTGAATAGTACTGCTTTCAAAAAAGTGAAAATGTACGCATATAAGATATTAGAGACCTCAAGATACCCGGGGTACCGCCATTTTTGTTTACTCTTAATATCTACCCGTTTTTCCGTGGTAGATCATGGTCTACCCGTACATACGACTACGAGTACAGGTAGATTACCCGTACCTGTAAACCGAACTCGGGGGGTATCTTATTATTAAGTCTTAAGGTCTCTGTTATTAAAGTGACGTCACTGTTTCTAATATGTTGCAGGCGTTGAAAGAAACAGTTCAAGAACACGAGACCTTGTTTGAAAACAGCGGTTGGAATTTGATCGAGGAACATAACTACTCACCTCACCATCCCCACTCCACTGCCGACATGGCGTCCATCACGGAACAACTGACGACGGTCAAAATCAAAGTCAGCGATCTCTTACGGAAGATTGGCGCCATCGAAGAGAACAAGGAGGATCACTTGCTTCAAGCTGAGAAGTACACGAGGAACAACGAGGAACTTGAGGGAAACCTGAAGGATCCTTCTACCGTGAAGGAGATTACGGATCCCATTGAGAAGGATATTCATGTTATAAAGGACGAGCTTTCCGAACTGCAGGGGGTTCAAGATATCACCAATGATGTGTGTCGGCCATCTTTGCACGCTGTAGAGGATTCTGGACAATGGATTGTATCAAATGCAAGAACGAGTGGGCGGGGGTGAGTTTTAAATGGCGGCAGAACCTAGTAATGTACTCAAAATTCGCTTTAATAGATGTTCGAGAAAGTTTCTCGTCTAGGTTGGAGTAGTCTTGAGAAAGACTGTTCGTGGTAGTGACTGACGTGTATAGGCGAACCTGACAGAAACCTTTCACTTGCCTCTGAAGATGACCGCCGCTGAGGCCGTCAAAATGTCAGTCACTACCACCACAAACAGTCTTTCTCAAGACTACTCTGACCCAGACGAACAACTTTCACAAACATTCAATAATACTCCTAAGTTCAAACCATGTACTTTATAACGCCAGTGACCACCACCAACAGTCTTTCTCAAGACTACACTAACCTAGACGAACAACTTACACAAACATGTACTAATACTCCTATGTTCAAACCATTTAACTTATAACGTCAGTCACCACCACTGATCTCAAATAATATACTCATTATACTGGATAGAGCATCTATTGTTTCGCGCGTGGCAAAAATTGAAGTCGGAAGTGAGGCTAAAAATCTCGCGGCCACCATATCCGGTGGGACCCACAATATTGCTGAATCATAGTTTTCGCGTCTGGTTTTCGCTTTAAATGATCGGGTTTTTAACGAAAACCAGCTAAATTTTTGTAACATGTATCTGTCGTTATGGGAGAACTTAAAAGTGCCTGTATGAAAACCAAGTGGGTCCCACCTGAAATGGCCGCCACTAATTTATTCCGACTTCACAGCGAGCACCGGATGCTCTATCCAGTATAATGAGTCTATTATTTGAGATCAGTGGTCACCACCACTAACAGTCTTTCTCAAGACTACTCTAACCTAGACGAGCAACTTTCATGCTCCTGGGTTCAAACCATTTACCTTAATAGATGTGTTACCGGAATTGATATTTTGTTTTGATAAAAAGATTATTGACACGACTGGGCACTAAATTTAAAAGTAAAAAAAAGTCCGACCTACCCTCCCTACGTTTTTCTGAAGAGAAATGGGAAACCAAGGTATTTTTTTGGCCTTATTATGGGAATTCAAATGAGTGTCTGTTTGATTATTTTTTTCAGTGCTGAAGATATTGCCACAGTAATCGAACCAAACATTACAAAGAAGAAGGAAGTTCTAAAGGTGCTTGATAGCAAGATCAGTGAACGAAAGGACAAACTGCACGAAGCACTCACTCATTGTCAGACATCTGAGCACACTCTAGATGAAGTACTCCGCTGGCTTCGTGCCAACGACAAAGCTATGAAGGCCTTAAAACCAATGTCTGAGAATATGGAAGTCCTGCTTCATTTGAGAGATTTCTACGAGGTATAATTTTTCTTTGATTCTCATGTTTTGATTTAGGTTGGTGTTGTTATTGATGTTGATGTAGGTGTTGGTGTTGCGTTATTGTGGTTGTTTGGTGGTGGTGGTGGTGGTGGTGGTGGTGGTGGTGATGGTGATGTAGGTGTTGGTGTTGCGTTATTGTGGTTGTTTTGTGGTGGTGGTGGTGGTGGTGGTGGTAGTGGTGTTAGTGTGGTTGCTGTTGTTGTCGTTGTTGTGGTTGTTAGTGGTGGTAATGGCTTTGGCTATGTTGACGTGTAGTTGTTTGTGTTGTGTTGTGTTGTGTTGTGTTGTGTTGTGTTGTGTTGTGTTGTGTTGTGTTGTGTTGTGTTGTGTTGTGTTGTGTTGTGTTGTGTTGTGTTGTGTTGTTCATGGGGATGATGTTGGTGATGTGGTGGTGGTTATTGTGTTGGTGTGGTTGTTAATGGGGGTGTTGGTGGTGGTGATGTTGAAGTGTAGTTGTTGGTGTTGGTGTTGGCGTTGGTATGGTTGTTGATGTAGTTGTTGGTGGTGTGTTGTGTTTGTGTTGTGTTGTGTTGTGTTGTGTTGTGTTGTGTTGTGTTGTGTTGTGTTGTGTTGTGTTGTGTTGTGTTGTGTTTGTGTTGTGTTGTGCTGTGCTGTGCTGTGCTGTGCTGTGTTGTGTTGTGTTGTGTTGTGTTGTGTTGTGTTGTGTTGTGTTGTGTTGTGTTGTGTTGTGTTGTGTTTGTGGTGGTAATTGTCATTATTGTGTTTGTATTGTTTACGTTCTCGTCATTCTCCCTATTCCTCTTGCCATTCCTTTGACTGAACGTCGAACACTTAACTTCACTTGATTCATATTCCAGAACTTGCGTAACGACTTGTCCAATCACGAGCCATTGTACGATGACGCCATCAAGTGGAGTCGCGACGTGATAAACAAGGAGCGTCCGGGGCCTTACCGAAGTGGCTTGGAGAAGAAATACACCGAAGTAGTGACCCTATGGCGGGAGCTCAAAATGAAAGTCCGTGCCAACCTCCGAGAACTGGGCGTGATCATACCGCTGGCCAGGAAATACCACGACACGGTCAAACCTGTGCGTAACGTCATAGAACGAGTCGAGAAATTGTTCGTGGACCACCGTCCGCTCGGCTCAAACGTTGAGAAAGGCCGGTTGGAGATTCATCAGATGGAATACCTCGTTAAGTGCCTGGAAAACTGCCGCGAGGATGTGGCGGCGATGAACAGCAATAGTCAAGAGCTTATCTATACTTTAATCAATTATTCCGACGCCACAAAACAGATCATCGAGACATCGACGTTTTTGATGAAGCGCTACGAGACGCTGCTTCGAGCCATTCGCGAGATGTTGATTCAAACGAGACAGGAGGTGGAGTACATTGTGAGGTTCTACGATACTTTGCAAGCGCTCGAAAGACAATTGATCAAGATCGCTAAGATTGTTCGAAACACAAGAAAACGATCAAATGATCCCAGAATTATTAAACACTACAACGAACAACTCAAGGTTTGCCTCATTTTTTTATTATTTTTTCCCCATTTTTGTGCCTTCTTCGTATTCTTTATTAGTTTAAATTTGCCGTTGTGTATCGTAATTCAATTACTGGCTCTCTCACAGGTTTTTTCTACGCCTTCACTCAACTTGCCTTCACTCCACTTCGCCCTACTTTACTTTACTTTACTTTACTTTACTTTACTTTACTTTACTTTACTTTACTTTACTTTACTTTACTTTACTCTACTCTATTCTACTCCACTCCACATCACTCCACGCCTTTGCTCATCTCTACTTTGCTCCACTCTGCTCCACTGTACTCCACTCTAATTCCACTCCACTGTAACTCCACTCCAGTACTCCACTCTAATTCCACTCTAACTCCACTCCACTTCACTCCACTCCACTCCACTCCACACCACACCACGGCTTTGCTCAACTCTACTCTGCTCTCCTCCGCTCCACTCCAACCCACTTCACTCCACTCCACCCCAACCAACTTCACCCAACTCCACCCAACTCCCTTCACCCAACTCCACCCAACTCCCTTCACCCAACTCCACCCAACTCCACTTCACTTCACTTCACTTCACTTCACTTCACTTCACTTCACTTCACTTCACTTCACTCAACTCCACCCGACTCCACTGTACTCTACTCCACTGCACTCCATTCCACTCCACTTTTCTCCATTCTACTCCATTCTACTTTACTCCACTCCACTCTAACTCCATTCTACTCCACTCTATTCCACTCCATTCCACTCTATTTCACTCTAACTCCACTCCACGGCTTTGCTAATCTCTACTCTCCTCCACTCTGCTCCGCTCTACTCCACTTCACACCAACCCACTCCACTTCACTCCGCTCCAACCCAATTCACTCCACTCCACTCCACTCCACTCCACTCCGCTCCACTCCAACCCACTTCACTCCACTTCACTCCACTTTGCTCCACTCTACTCTAGTCTACTCTATTTTTATAAGTAATTGACCTTATTTTGTCTTCAGGCGGCACGGAATGCTCTATCCGAGATCGATCCTCAAATGCAGTCTCTTCAAAGCACTGGGATTTGGCTACTAAACGTGAATCGTGACAACCAACGTTACGTCGTCGACCTCAAGACCAAACTGAATGACATCAGCGAGATGTACGGCGATCTTGTACGACAGAGCAGCGGTCAACAGACCAACAAACTAAGTGTTATCCAAGAGGCAGACGATTATGAAGATCTCTTGGAGGACCTGTGCCTTTGGCTAGATCAGAAAGAAAAGTTTGTTGCCAGACAGAAGCCGCTGACCGCCAAGGGCGAGGAATTGAAGGCGTTAGTCAATGAACAAAAGGTAAGTGAAGAGCAGCAAGGGTGTTTAAGGGGTATACGACGGTGTCGTACCTAAAATGGATAACTCCAAGACATTGATCATTTGAGAGCAAACATGTGGGTTTCTTTTGTTTCAAATATTTTTGCCATTTTCTGGGTCATCTAAATACAACAAAAACCATAGTGCTCGCGACTTCAGTTTACCAGTCCGATACTCTACTGACTTAGCTACATGGTCAAGTTTGGAGCAGGTCGTGGAATGATGGTAATTATATTTGATATTTCAAAACTGAAATCCAGTTTCTTCAATATTGAGAGACTTAACGCTTCATCTTATGTTGTTGGAATGATTATTGTGGGACAGCGAGCTCAGGTGGAGAGTAATTACGCTCCTGCCATGGATCTGTCTCATTAATGTGGGGAAAGTCTTGGCATATATTACATGAAGGTTAAAGCACGAGGGAGAGGTTTTTATTTAACTGAAGACCGAGCGCGAAGCCCGAGGTCTTTACAGTTAAATAGAAACCGACTCCCGAGGGCTTTAACTTATTTATATACTTGCCACACCCTATTCTTTTGTTTTTCGGAGGTTTCTACATTAGAAATTCAAGCTAATACATAGTTTGTTTTTGAAAAAGAGCGATTAGGGATTTGAAAATTCAATTGTGTTGTTAATTATGCTAATTTTTAACGTAAAGTTATCCCAGGTTATTATTTTTGCGTAATAACCTGGTACTAGGTTATTATTTTTTCCGTAATAACCTTCAACCCCGCACTTCCCCGGGAGAAATCAAATACCACCGCCTGCTTTTAAATTGGAGGTTATTACGGAGAAGTTAAAAACCGACGAAAAACAAAAGAATAGGGTGTGGCAAGTTTGTAATACGAGTTTACAACCTTGGCTTTCCATCTGAGCCTCAGTAGCTCAATGGTTAGAGCGTCTAACCGGTCATTAGAAGGTTGCAGCTTCGAACCCTGTCTGGAGTCTCAGAACTCTTCTCTGAGTAATTGAGCTTGAGAATGTCGTCTTTAACACTTTGAAGCCTGACGACGAGTCTTTAGTATTTTATTCTGGCTAACGCCAGACGATTTTATTCAGCATAGGGAGAGGTCCAGTCCTCAAAGTGTTAACTTTGTTACTGTAACTTCTAGATTTTCCTCAAAGATATTGCGAGCAACAAACCTCTGTACGACGACGTCGTCGAAATGGTCTTGGAAGTGGTGTGTACGACAGAACCTAGCCCCAAGCGAGATGCTCTAGAGGATAACGTCAACGACGCGGTACGCCGCTGGGATATTCTTTCGAAGAATGCAACGAACCGAATGAAGCAACTGAACAGGATTGAGCCTTTGGCTGTCGAGTACGAGAACACAAAACATGAGTTTTTTCGCTGGTTAACTGATACTGAGTCTGCTATAAAGGAGGTCCCCACTGATGCGGTGGATCAGATCAGTTTACCCAAATACCTGGAACAGATTAAGGTAAAGAACCGTCACAATACTCAGGATTTAACTCTATTTAATGCAAGGGGCAAACCTTTATTTTTGTTTAAGTTTTCTGTGATTACTAAAATTCCAACTTTTGATGTGAAATTGATGTAATGTTGAAATTCTTGAGTTTTCTCGTGCCTTGGTTTAATACTGTAGCTGAAGATGGTGGTGGTTGTGGTTGAAGTGGCGGGTTGCTGTTGATTGTGTTACCTGTGGAGTGGTAGTTGTAGTGCTAGGAGTGCATTGTGGTAGTGGTGACGGTGGTGGTAATGGTAACCGTGGTAGCAGTAGTAGCAGTAGTCGTTGGTCGCGGTAGTGGTAGGAGTAGATGGTGGTAGTTGTATTCGTGGTGGTGGTGGTGGTAGTGGTAGTAGTGATGATGGTGGTAGAATTTTTAGTGGTGGTGTTTGCAGTAGTACCAGGAGTAGATGGTGGTAGTGATGACGATGGCGGTAGAGCTAACGATGGGGTGGTAGCCATGGTAGTGGTGGTAGCAGTAGTTATATGGTGGTAGTGGTGGCGGTGGAGGTAGTGGTAGTGTGGTGGTAGCCGTGGTAGTGGTAGCAGTTGTGGTAGAGGTAGTAATGGTAAGTCATTCTGTCTAAAGTCTGCCTGCCTGTCTAACCATCATTCAACTCTCGCTAGGACCTCCACGAAGACGTGAGAAAACACAAACCAGTGCACAAACTGTACAATAAAGTGGCCGAGTCGTTAACCGAGGCCTGCGAAGAGCTAAAGATCACAACAGCTACCCCAGAACTTACTAAAGACGTTCAGAAAACAAACACAAGATGGGAGAACTTGAACGAAGAACTGAAGGCAAAGTCCAAGAAGCTGGCAAGCTCTAAGCAAGGTTTAAGAGATTACCACGATGCTCTGGTGCCTTTCCAAGAAACAGTGACCAAAGCCGACGAAGTGTTTCTGAGTCAGATGGCTGTAGGATTAGACAAAGAAGAAGCCAAGAAACAACTGGATACTGTCAAGGTATTGAGCCGTGAAAATTGAACAATTTATAGACATCGAGCTTCATAAACGATGTTAACATTTTTGTGCGCATTGTTATTATGGAACAACTTTATCCCGTTTCCTTTGTTTTTGCTGTACAAGTTGTCGTAAGTTATTACCTCCGTTTTCAAAATTACGCGACCAGGCGGAAATATTGCAGTCGACATGTGACTGTTATGGCAATTCAAAATACTCTAATATAACTTTAAAAGCTCATTAATAATTCATGAGGAAAACACAAAGAAAAATCATAACCGTATCATGGTTTTATATGTTGTATTTTTTTAGATTAGTAAGTATACTTTTTTTCTCCGTTTCTTTAAAGGAACTCATAACGACAGTCGATACTGCTGAAGAAAAGCTCGTCAGGTCGGCTAGACACGCTCCCATTCGCGAGAAAACCTTGGACACTCTGGCCGAACAACGGCAGACAAGGAACAGACTGGTGAAGCAGGAATCGTTGCTTCAACGACATATCAAGACTGTGGAGACGTTCGAAGAATTAATCAAACAACTAAAGCAGTGGGTGGATGAAATAAGAGAAAAGACCACAGCCATTAAAGAAAGTCCTTCTTCTGAAGATCCTGAACAACTCAACGAAAAGTTGCAGGAGGTTGAGGTAGAGTATTTGACATTAGGAATCAAGGACCTACGTATAATTTTGTTCTGTTCACGGCGCTAAGATTGTATATCGATTTGTGTAATCAAATGTTTAATGTTCAGAATAGTGAAACGTTTTGCCTTGAAATGGTTGATTGATGAAAACTCTTAGTGCAAAATTCAAAACTTTGTGAACCTTACAGTCAAATTGGAAATACCTTCCCACTTCTTCTTCTGTAGTTCGTTGTGTATTACTGTATTTGTGTAGCCACTAGCGAAGCCTGAGAAAGCCTTTTTGTTGAAAACTGTACATAAATAGTATAATTTAGCTTTAAATGGCATTTAACCATAATACAATGGATATTTATCCCAAATCGATACCAACAGATGAATATACATTAAGAAATGGCGAATTTTATCACTAGACTTTCCTCACGCTTCAGTAGCGGCTACAGAAATACAGTAATACACAACAAACTACAGAAGCGGAAGTGGAAATAGTTGTGAATTTGTCACAACATATTACCACAGGGGCCTTGTGTGATCAGCAAATGCGATTACCAAACTGAAACAAAACGATGAGTTGATACTGTTTGTCATCACAGATGATCCCTATCCTCGCTGTATGTATATATATATATATATATATATATCAACCAAAATTATCGCCAATCTTCTAAACTCTGGATATATTTATAGGGGAACTTTGCTGCTTTCGTCAAAAATAGATCACCTTTAATGAAAGTCATTTAAATGGAATGTTTGGAAATGTTAATAGTTTTACGATATCTGCTCTCGTACTCGAGAAATGATGTTATTATTTTCGTATTTTATGCCACCATTTTGAGTTTGAATAACGGCTCAATTTTGATATACAGCGGAATTTTCTTTCCAATTTTGACGTCATATTGTCAATTTTGACATGACTTGACGATATGACATTAAAATTGAAAGAAAATTCCGCTGTACATCAAAATTGAGAATCATAATTGTCGTTATTCAAAATCAAAATGGCGGGATTAAATTCAAGAATGATAACGTCATTTCTCGTGTACTTAAGCAGATATCGTAAAACTATTAACATTTCCAGGAGACTTTGATTTAAGAATTTTTTTTTTTGACTGAAGTGTAAAAGCGAAACGAAGTGTAGCGACGTGTCTGTTTTGTCGTAATAAAAGAAATACATTGCAACGCTTCACTTCCGCGATTGTTACGACATCGTCGTGATCCTGCTGCTTAATGCATGCGCCACTAACGTCTACCTAATTGTTTAATTGCTTTAAAACAGAACCTCTTGAGCGAAATGGGAAAACTTCACGACACGTACAAAACAGCTGAGCAGGCTGGCCATTGGATTATCGATCACAGCCCCGACAGTCCGTCAACCGTTTCCGACGTGAACGACGATCTGGACGAAGTTAAGAGAGAGATTGACGATGTCGACCGCGAACTCGCTGAGCTGAAACAGCAGTACCAATTGAGCGTTCTCGAAAGCAAACCATTTAACGCTGTGCTCGACGATTTTGCCAAGTGGCTGACAGATGTCGATAGGAAGTTGGTCAAGGCTAAACCTCTTTCAGCGGCACATCCTGTTGTTTCGAAACAAAACGACAAATTGCAGGTAAACTTAAGCCTTAGCGCGCGTTTGTTTGGCATCATTCTGGAATAGGTTAGCCGGCATACCGTACGCGATCGCTACCTTAGGAGCTCTTCTTAATCTGGAATACCATCTGTCCTATCGTTTGGAAAAGGAGAGATCAAGCTATTCCGAAATATTTCAGAAATTATTCTTATTTCGAATCGGAAGAACTGAAACGAACATATCCTGAAATTAGTTTAGTGTCTGTGTCTGTGTCTGTGTCTGTGTCTGTGTCTGTGTCTGTGTCTGTGTCTGTGTCTGTGTCTGTGTCTGTGTCTGTGTCTGTGTCTGTGTCTGTGTCTGTGTCTGTGTCTCTGCCTCTACTTGTCTGTCTGTCTGTCTGTCTGTCTGTCTGTCTGTCTGTCTGTCTGTCTGTCTGTCTGTCTGTCTGTCTGTCTGTCTGTCTGTCTGTCTGTCTGTCTGTCTGTCTGTCTGTCTGTCTGCCTGCCTGCCTGCCTGCCTGCCTGCCTGCCTGCCTGCCTGCCTGCCTGCCTGCCTGCCTGCCTGCCTGCCTGCCTGCCTGCCTGCCTGCCTGCCTGCCTGCCTGCCTGCCTGCCTGCCTGCCTGCCTGTCTCTGTGTCAACACACAGCATGCCCATATAAAAAATACGGCTTTTGACCAAGCTCTAACGTTTTCAACGATTCTATTCGTTTTCCTAGGAAATCAAAAATGATCTACAGCAACTTCAGCCAGTCTACGAATACATTGAAAACAAAGCAGAAAGTCTCCAATCAGAAGAAGAACCAGAAACTAACAAGGAAGTCGTTGTCAAGAAATTATCAAAACTAAAGTTATACTGGTCGTCGGTGAAAGAAAGAGTCCAAACTAGAGAAAGCATTATCGTTATTCTATTGCCTGTGTCAGAGGAATACTGCACCACTCGACAGAAGTTTGTTTTACAGAAAATCGCGGTTGAGCAAAAACTTCATGCTGTACAACCTGTTCCTGCTGAGGAGACCAGTGTCCGCAAGCAGCATGCTATTCTTCAGGTAGGATTCTAGGTAGATTTGTCTCCAAACGCGTGACTCAGAAGTAACTCTCTTTAAGGTCTTCGTTAAGGTTTGCAGGGTCATTTCTGTAAAGCGCTCTCAATTCGTCAATTTATGCCACAAAAATAAAATAGATATCGTTAGAAAGCTATGAATTTGTAGAATACAATGGTGTTTTTGGTTTCGCGATAAACCCAAACCGTTAATAGTTGTGAATTTTTAAATTAAAACCAGAGGGCTTCACTCGGGGCGACTCGAGTAAAAAGCGTTTTATTTTGTTCAAAGTCTTTTTTTGTACTTTGATTCCGAGATACATTTCCAGCAAAACGGTGTCAGCGTTTTTTGATATGTCGAGTTTTGCCGATTTTATTGACGACCAAAGTTAAAAATGCTGTTTTTCGACCAACATTTTTCAGCTCTGAAAAATTTTTCCTCCTTAAATAAAGAATAATAATGATACCTTCTTGTTATTAGTGCTTGGTAACCACGTCTAATAAAGTTGACCTGGGCAGCAGGGCGACCCTACCCTTTCAGTCACCTAGAACTATTTATTCATACCCCTGTAGATCTTTTTAGCGTTTTACTACACGGCGAAAACGATGGTGTGGACGGAAAACTTTTGATGCGTTTTCGATACGAGGTCTCCGTTTCCGTTTGAAAACGGTTTAGTGTGGTCATGGCCTTTGACCCGGGTGCTAGGGTAACCCTACCTAAACAGGTCCAAAGAAAGGTGGCGAGTTCTGAGGAGTTCGAGTTTGGCAACTGGGTATTTTTGTGGTTAAAACCGATGCAGGTGTACGCCTGGTTTGTTGGTGATTCTAAATAACTACTTTTACTACTTGAATAACCGTAGTAATTCTAGAGCTAATACATGCAAAAAGTCCCGACTTTTGGAAGGGGTGTATTTATTAGATTAAAAACCAATGCGGGTTCACGCCCGGTGTGTTGGTGATTCATAATAACTCTTCGAATCGCATGGCCTCACGTGCCGGCATAGTCAATCGAGATATGGTCTGGAAACTCAGCTAAAGTCTTTGGTCTATCTTTTTGTTCGCCTTTATGCATTTTTGTGCACGGTGTACGGTCACTGAACACATTGTATTTTAGTATAATGAACGAATTGTCCAATAGCAACGTTTCAGTTCAATCACTCAACCGTGCTATTTAAATATTAATAAACCTAAAACAAAGGATGTGCACGGTGTAAGGTACGGTTCAACATAAAATCACAGCTCATTATAGGCCCTTTGAAGTTTGCCGAGTTTCCAGACCATATCTCGATTGACTATGGTGCCGGCGATGTTTCATTCATTTTGACCTAACCACATATTCTGCGTATCATAGCTCGAAGAAGTTCTTATAAGAGTGTAGACTGTGTACTAACATGCTTTCTCTTTCTGTTGTTTATAGGCTATTGATACCGAGGTAGAGACTGGAACCGAGTTATTCGAGGACTACGCGCAGGCATACCAAAGCCTTGTGCAGGTGTGCGATGAAAAGAACGTCACTCGTGACTTGCCCAAAATCAAGACTGAGTTTGCCCTAAGTAATAATTCGTGGCGGGATACGCGCGTGAAAGTCCCGAACTACACGTGGAACGTGGAAACCGTGCAGAATGAGTTGAGAAGATACGAACAGAAGTATACGCAAGCTAAAGCGATCGTTATTTCCGCTGAGGAAATCCTTAGTGCTGAACCGGCATCTGTAGTTGATGAGAAAGTTGCATTGAGCGAATGGCAGAAAGTAAAGGTAGGCTGTGGTACACTGCATTATAGTCATTCTAGTACAGAACCTAAATAGGCAAGTTTCAGGGTGTTGCTCGCGCAACATTTTTCAAAAAAACTGGCAGGCTCCCCTCAAAGTAAACGTACTATTTAAAATAAACAAAGTATAGATACAGTTTCTGGATGTTTAACACTGTTATTCTGCTGTTGTTGGCTCGCTAGCAAGTCTGTTTGCCATTGCTTACTTTGTAGAGAGCCCGCCAAGAGCCCACCAATTCCTTTCCAAAATGATGCGCGCGCAACACCCTGAAACTCGCCTATTGGAGAACCTATCCCCTCAGGCAACTTATTTACAATGCCATCCCTGTGATATTTGCTAGACTTGCAAGAGACACTGGTATCCCTATTGCTTGTAGAAACATCTAGCATTCATCCACCAATGACGATGGTGGTGATGATGATGATCTGATAATGGCGATGATCATGATTAGATGGTGGTGATGACAATGATGATGGTGGCAGTGGTGATGATGATGGTGGTGGTGGTGATGATCATGATCACATGATCATGGTGATCATAATGATGATGGTGATTATGACGATAATGATCAGATGGTGGTGCTGATTATGACGATATGGTGGTGGAGATGATGGCGGTGATTATAATGATCATGATCAGATGGTAGTGGTGATGGTTGTAATTATGGCGATCACGATCCAATGGTGGTGGTGGTGGTGGTCATGACGGTGGTGGTGATGATTATGATCACATGGTGGTGGTGGTGACGACGATAACGATGGTGGTGGTGGTGGTGGTGATGGTGATGAGCCGTAACCCAATTAAACCCCAAGGCAATCTGAACCCATTCCTTAACGTAATCTTACACGCACCAGTTCTCGGCATGGTCTGCACAGGGTACTGGTTACGTGACCACAAATGACACAGATAGTCTATCTACTGGGGAGTATGGGTTAGGGGGTTGAGTTGCTCATGAATAATAATTCTGCACTTGTATGACAACCTTTTCTTTCATTAGAAAATAATATCTGAGCTCGAAAGCCAAGAACCCGTCCTGAGGGAACTTTTCGACATTGAACGTCAAGTGATTGAAGTGACCGACGACGAACTTGTTGATGTCCATCCTGTGCAAGAGCGAACCACGTCACTCGTGCGACAATACTTCCATCTTTACTCAATGCTTCAAGATCGTCAGTCATTGCTGGCAGAAGTCTACGAACACACCAAAGCATTTGTCGAATCCATCGAAGAGCTTGAAGATTGGGTTCCCAAGGCTACCGCTGAACTCGATTCTGTCGACGTCGTAAGCGCTGAGCCGAGTATTCCAAAGAAATTGGAAATCTTGCAGGTAGGAATTTCGTTAGTTTTTAAAAAAATAGAAGCAAAAATTTGGGGTGATATCACGTTTATTATTTATTGCTTGACTTTCGACCTGTTCACTCAGGCCTTCATCAGAGCAAATGCCAACAACGTGTTGGCTCACGTCATGTAAACAACACAAATAAAGTATGTTACATACTCAGGCCTCGAATTTAGCGGCAGCATCAGTGTATGGCAAGTTGCTTCAAATAGCAACTGAATGAAAATTTCAAACTGGACTTGATGCCCTGTATACTGGCCTTGATGCCCTGAAAAACATTGTAACGTTCAAGGCCAAACTGGCCTTGCCTTTTCTTTTCCCAAATTCGAGGCCTGCATCTCAGTTTCAACCTTAGCTCCTCATCCGAGCCACGGCCACTATAAGGTTGCAGGTTTGATCTGATTTCTGTCTTGGGCTTGGAAACATTTTCTACTTAAGGTCTGTTACGTTTTTAGCGACTGTTTTTCAGCGCATCAGCGCCAAGATATCGCCCGTTAAGGCATAATATTATACGAAATTGTGCTGGCTAAATGCACAATGTAAGGATTTCCCTTGCCTCGATGCAACACTTCCCTTGCAATAGTAATTTCTAGTATTAGCACATTTTATTAAGATTAACTTGTCATGGTGTGTTTTTCAGGGCATCAAGGAACAGATCAAAGAAAAGAATCCGGTAGTGAACAAAGCCGCTGAGAATGAATTATGGCTTATGGACAACTCCAGACAGAACTCGCGTACGAAATTACTGGTAGAAAAACGATTGGTTGCCGTTGAAGAAGACATCGAGAAGCTCAAGGAAAGATTAGCCGAGAAAAACGCTGAAGTGGAACTGTTGTTGTATAAGAAACAGAGTTACGACTTATCCATGGAGCAGTTCATGGCTTGGTGTGTGTCAGTGGATAAAGCGTTGAGAAAACAAGAGCCAGTGGCACTACGATATGGCGAGATCTTAAAACAACAACGTGATCTGCAGGTTAGTGACGTCTAAATACAAAATTAAATGCAGATTTAGTAACAGGGAAGTTAGGAAATTTGTACGTACTGTTCCTCGTTATGTGAATACTTGTATCAAAAGTTTTGTTAGTTCTTGGTTGGTGGCGGTTGCTGCTGTGGTGGTGGTGGTGGTGGTGGTGGTGAATGTGCTAATGGTGGTGATGGTGGTACTAGATAGTTGTGGCTGGTTGTGTCAGTAAAGACCTACCTAATATGAACGAGTTTTCTGATTGGCTATAAGTAACCAATCACATTGCTCCTTACTGATTAGGTTAGGTTATGGGGAAAGTGTTGGGTTAGGTTATCTAAACCAATCAGAAGCCTTGTGTCGATGGATTGTATCTCTGGTGGTAGTAATGGTGGTGGTGGTGGTGATGGTAGAGTTGATGATGGCGGGAGTATTGTTGGTTGTGGTGATGGTGGTGTAGATGGTGGTGGTGTGCAGCGATGATAGTGGTGGTGCTAGTGCTGATGGTGGTGCTAGTGGTGGTGGTGATGGTAGTGGTGGTAGTACTGCTAGTGGATGGCAGTGGTAGATGGTGGTGGTGCTCGTGGTGGTGGTGGTGGTGGTGGTGGTGAGGTAGTGGTGGTAGTACTGCTAGTGGATGGCAGTGGTAGATGGTGGTGGTAGTGGTGGTGGTGGTGGTGGTGGTGGTGGTGGTGGTGGTGGTGGTGGTGGTGGTGGTGGTGGTGGTGGTAGTGCTAATGGTGATGGCAGTAACAGTTGTAATAGCTGATGTAACTGTGTTTATTATCATTATGAGTAATGTGGTTATAAATGTTACGATTTTGGATAGTTTTTGTGGATTTGGTTGCTGTGGTTATGACCAATAATTAAATGTGTTTAGAATGTTACAGACTTGTCAAACCAACGTGTAATTTCTATAACCAAATGTTTAACAACGCCTAATCTATTTTTCTTAATTATTACATCGCATTGTTTATATAGGACATTTATCACGAGACCGTGAATGCGGAACCTCTCTACGAATATCTGAAAAGCGCCAGTTTTGACTACATTGATGGCGAAGAGCCTGGAGCCAAGCGTGACATTGCGCGCCAGAAGGTGACCAACCTCACGAAGTACTGGAAGATAGTCCAGAGGAAGACCTCAGATCGAAAAGAGAAGTTAAACGAAGTATTCCCTCTGATTCGTGACTATCACGATGGTGCTACATCCTTCGTGCCTTGGTTGGTGTGTGCTGAGAAGGACATGCAAGCTTTAAGTACTCTTAGTCTTGACCACGATGCAGACTTGAATAAACACAGAGCTGAACTGAAGGTGAGCGAGTTTTCAATTTCAATTTTTCAATTTATTAATATTAACATTTACAAATTCACATTTTGAGCGTACTGGTTGACTCGTCCTTTTTTAAAAGCTTATAAAACGAAAATAAATCGTTTGCAATCACATGACATCGGACGCCATCTTTGTTGATTTTCAGTTAATTTCCGAAACCCTTACCAAAATAAACGTGCTGGTCAGCGGTTTGTCAACGGTGTTTGCTAAATTTCCCCAAAACAAACTATCCACGGCAAATTTTGAGAGTTGATAGCGCGAAAACTACACATAAGATTCTCTTGAAATTTTCAGCGAGTGCTCCTGTCATGCTCCTCTGTACAATAAAACAGCAAAAATGCCAACGAATTTTTCATTTTATGGACACTATAAATGAGATTTGCGTCAAATCCACATAAAATAATGATTCTCCGGCGGTCACGAGCTGTAAGGCAATTGACACAAATCTTGGAGTAACAGCGAAACCAAGCCTAGTTTCAAGGCCGGCCTCATGTAAATAAAAACTGAAATGCAAAATTCAGGCCGGCCTCATGTAAACACACCCTTATTTAACTTTCGTTTTAAACAGAGAATCGAAGACGATGTCAACGCCAACCGTCCTGTGCTGCAGCACTTGTGTGACAAACGAGATGCCTTGGTGAAGATATCTAACAAGAAATACGTCAAATCCGATGAAGCGAGTCTGGTTGCAAATGAAGTCAACGATATCGTGGATCGGTACGAAAAACTGAGAGCTACCATTGACGAATGCAAGAGAGAACTTCACGAAGTGGAGAAGAAGGTTGAGCAGTACAACGTCGTGTTGCATCCAGTGAAGGAGACTATGTCGGCGGTGAATGTTGTGTTGGAGAACGAAGTACCAAGTGTGATTGAACCAGAACTGGCTAAAGAAGAGATCAAGAAGATTGAGGTTAGTTTGAGCCAAGTAAATATAGTGGTATACTATAGCAGTGTTTTCACGCAACAAGTCTGCATGGTACTTTTGTATCTGGTATCATTTACTCGACATCTTCCAAAGTTTTCAGATATAGTTCAAACCTTTTGTTCGGTAGCATAACCCAGCTGCATGGGTCACTCTTCTAGATGCGTTTACATTTCTAGATGCGTTTACATGCATAGCTTAAATATACATAATAGTGAAATAAAAGTAGCGTGCTGCGTAGGCAGTGTAGAAACAACAATCAAAATATAGTAAGGTTAGATATACTGCCGAAACAGAGAACGTAGGACGCTTCGTTTCTCTCTGACGAAGGGCCTTTGCTCGAAACGTTAGACTCCTACGTGCTCTGTTTCGGCAGTATATCTAACCTTAAATATATATAGCCTTGCCGCCAGTGTTACCCTACAAAGCTGACATGGTATATCTCGCTTCCTGGTTTACCCTTCTATTAACCGTGGTTTACCCTAGCACTCGTGTAAACCAAAGATGGAAAGGTACTAGGTTAAGATGAACTCTACAGTCTATATCTTTGTGAGCAGTCGGCCTCATCCTAATATTGATCTTGAAATTGGCTCTGTGACTGTGACTGAATGACTAGTGTGTCACTCAGTACAGGGATTAACTACAGTGATTAACACCGTTGCCAGAAGACGGAGGAAGAACTGAATGTTCATTTCTGTTTATAAGAAAATAGATATGAACATTACGAATGGGGCAATTCAACACCGCTGCCAAACGTTTGCGCATGCTTGAATTCGCTGGGTAAACATTGCAAGAGACGTGAGAACTAGCCGTGGCGACAACAACCAGACAGTGAAGAGTAAATAAGACTGGACTATTCATTTGTGTTTTAAAAAAAGAGTAAAGAAAATTACGAAGGGGTAAATTCAGAATATTTTACAATATTGACAAGGAAGCCATGCACAATTACTACCTTATCTTTTTGGTAGTATGCTTATAATTTTAACTTTTGTGTCGGACTCTAAATATTTCAGTGTTTTCCCGCTCTTTTTCCGAGGACGAGCTCGGACGTCGCACATGCGCAAAACGTTTGGCAGCGGTGTTCGGCAATTCAGGATATTTTACAAGTTAAGAATGAAGTCATGCAAAGATTATTTGATATCTTAACTCTTCACTTGTTTTCTTGTATTCTGGGTAAAAGTTGACCTCAGATAAAATACAGTAGAGTTTCTTTCTCTTTGAGATGCGAGCTCTGAGTCCACGCATGCATGCATGCAACGTTTGCTAGCGGTGTTACAGTCGTCACTTGTGTTTAATTGCTCTCTAGTCCTAATAAGGAAGTCAGATTCTTTATGTGCACAGACATATTCTACGTTACAACTATTGATCAACAACATACCTTTAGTTTTGGAGTATTGCAGGCTGAAGGGATGCGTTCGGGTTAGACGATCCGACACCGCGAAAAGTTGCCCAGAGGATTGAGCCTTGAGCCAGACCGCAAAGTTTCCGAGGCTCATCCTTGGGTCATACCAAACCTTTCGGTAACCCTTCTCCCATATTAGCACTGCATGTCACCTGTACAATGTACAGGGAGAATTACCTTAGTCTTCTGAGTATAAGTGTCTTGAAGCACGAACATGAGGATCCGACGCCCTGGGAAACAGGACGTTTAGTGTCCTAAAGACATCTGACTATTCAGCAGTTAAAACAACAAACAATGCGATTCAATAAAGGGGGTGGGATTGGGATTGGTGTGAGCGCAAAGCGTTCGTAGCGTTAGAGAACAGTGGAACACTGCAAGGGGTTAGCGTTGCTCCCCTTAAATACTCTTTCATCACGTGATTCAGTGGAATGCCCGGGGAGTACGGGTCCATAATCAAGGGGTAACACGACAACCTTCGGAAACTAAGAACACAATACGACACGCAAAGTTCGCTGTTAACTGCATTTAATGCTTAAATATATTTATAATCAAAATCATGAATAACTAGGGAATTTTAATTTTTTTAATTTTGTTATATAGGTTGCTATAGGCAATGTTGAAGCGGGGAAATGTGACGTGGAAGCAATTGAAGAACAAGAAGCTGTAATGCCACTGCCTATCGTTGCAGTCAACCAACAGTACACAGTGGCTTTGATTGATTTACAGAAGAAGAAATTATTGCTCAGGAAACGATCGTTAAAGATGGATGTTTTCGACAGGACTTCTCAAGAAGTTGTTCAGGCGACAAACGATATTGCTAACGAGGTGGAGCAGCTGGAACCAGTGAGCAACGATCAGGAGAAAGCAACAGAACAGTTGGTGCAAGTCAGGGTAGGTGTTGTATTACTGAGTAAAATATTGATAGTGCGATCGTTCTCGCCAGACGAGACTACAGACAGACAGACAAAAACAAACAAACAAACAAACAAACAAACAAACAAACAAACAAACAAACAAACAAACAAACAAACAAACAAACAAACAAACAAACAAACAAACAAACAAACAAACAAACAAACAAACAAACAAACAAACAAACAAACAAACAAACAAACAAACAAACAAACAAACAAACAAACAAACAGACAAGGAGACAGACAGACAGACAGACAGACAGACAGACAGACAGACAGGCAGGCAGGCAGGCAGGCAGGCAGGCAGGCAGGCAGGCAGGCAGGCAGGCAGACAGACAGACAGACAGACAGACAGACAGACAGACAGACAGACAGACAGACGTTGTTGAGTTCCTGTTTTTAGCATTTACCATTTCTTAATTGGTACTCTCAAAGTAACTTTGTTTTTCCGTATTTTCTCTCGTTCTTAGGTGATCAGGACTAAACTTCATCCCATTGAAATCAAACTGGTTGTCATGGAACAAACATTGTTCTGGTTGGTTGAAAGCAATCGAGACGACCCAGCTACCGTTGCTCTTCTCAAAGGAAGGTACAGACAAGTCGAAGAACCGGTTACGAAGCTTGTTGGCAAGGTTACTGCCCGCGAGGTTAAACTCTTTGATATAGTAACAGTTGCATTACACCCTGACACTAATTTGGACCGAGCTGAAAAGAAGATGGAAGAGTTTGAGAAAGAGTTTATCGCGGTTAAACCAGTCTCTGCGAAATACGACGTTGCAATGGCAGTTCAGGAACAACACAAGGTAACTGAATGACAAAATACTCAATATAGACTGTATTTTTTGTGTTGTGTGTTTTTATACGACTTTATTTACAGTTGACAACACAGCATTGTTTACAGTTGACAACACAGCATTGTTTACATTTGACAACACAGCATTGTTTACAGTTGACAGCACAACCTTGTTCACAGTTGACAGCACAACATTGTTTACAGTTGGTAACACAACATTGTTTACAGTTGGTAACACAACATTGTTGACTGTTGACAACTGAACATTGTTGACAGTTGGCAGCACAACATTGTTCACAGTTAGCAGCTCAGCATTGTTTACAGTTGGCAGCACAACATTGTTTACAATTGACAGCACAACATTGTTCACAGTTGACAGCACAACATTGTTCACAGTTGACCGCACAACATTGTTTACAGTTGGTAACACAACATTGTTGACTGTTGACAACTCAACATTGTTTACAGTTGGCAGCACAACATTGTTCACAGTTGGCAGCACAACATTGTTTACAGTTGACAGTACAACATTGTTCACAGTTAGCAGCTCAACATTGTTTACAGTTGGCAGCTCAACATTGTTTACAGTTGGCAGTACAACATTGTTTACAGTTGACAGCACAACATTGTTTACAGTTGACAGCTTAACATTGTTTACAGTTGACAGCATAACATTGTTTACAGTTGACAGCATAACATTGTTTACAGTTGACAGCATAACATTGTTTACAGTTGGCAGCACAACATTGTTCACAGTTGACAGTATAACATTGTTTACAGTTGGCAACACAACATTGTTTAACAGGTGACAGCACAACATTGTTAAAGTTGACAGCATAACATTGTTTACAGTTGGCAGCACAACATTGTTCACAGTTGACAGTATAACATTGTTTACAGATGGCAACACAACATTGTTTAACTGGTGACAGCACAACATTGTTTACAGTTGACAGCATAACATTGTTCGCGCTAAAATTTCAATGTTTTCATTGTATCTTTAGCCGTTGTATCACGACGTTGTGAACTACGAACCAATCCTTAAGCATGTTATACAACAAGTCAAAGAACAACCCGACTTATCCCCGGAGGTTGAGTCCCGACTGGACGAGCTCGGGGACCGCTGGTCAGAAATTCACGACAAGGTCGTCGACCAACATCAAGCTTTGGAAGACGTAGTTCCAGCCGCGATCACGTGCGAGGAAGCCTGGGACGAGTTTGAACCGCATCTGAGTGACATCGAGGATCGCCTAAGCAAGATAACGTGTATCCCTGTCGAACAAAAGGGTCTTACTAAACAACAAAATATTCTCAAGGTCAGTGTAGTCATAATTAAGGGCAATGACTGTTTTGTTAAAAGACAATGTTTCCGTTACGGGAAATAGATGGATTAGTGTGTACAAAGAAGATCCATGTTTGAAGTGCAAATGAAACGAAAATTAGGTTTGTCTTATTTGAAAGAACACTTAAAATGACAAAGTAACATCTTTTGCAGTTTTTCGTTTCCTTGCTTCGTTGAGATATTTCAGTTTGTTTGATATGTAAAGTAAACAACTTGACGTCACATGTGCATAATGAGTTATCAGAGAAGGTTATATATCTTTGCTATTATTAAACATAATCACTTGAAAATTCTTCATGTTTGGCGTTGTGAGAGAAACACACGCACATACTTCCTTCGAATTAAGTTTGGTTTGATAATAGCAAAGATATAACCTTCTCTGATAACTCATTCACATGTGACGTCAAGTTGTTTAATTTACATTTCAAACAAACTAAAATATCTCAAGAACGAAGCAAGGAAACGAAAAACTGCAAAAGATGTTACTCTATCGTTTTAAGTGTTCTTGCAAATAAGACAAACTTAATTTTCGTTTCATTTGCACTTTAATGAGTGTCTTTATATGTGGTAAAGAATGCTCTGGATTTACATAAACTTAAGCTTTGATTTTCTCGGCTTAGACAAGGTTGTTTTTCAAAATTACTACGCCAGTGAACTCACCAAATAGGTCGTTTTTGAAGCTATTTGAATTATTCGCAGTACGTGTTTTATCGGTAGGGGTGTTGTGCTCGGGGTCGGAGAGGTGGAACTTTCTTCCCGGAGGGTTGTGGTTAGGTTTAGGGCCACCGGGGGGTTGTGGTTAGATTTAGGGTTGCCGGGGGGGGGGGGAGTTGTGGTTAGGTTTGGGGTGGGGGGTTGGGATTTAATTTCTTTAATATTTAGGATTATCCTGAATTCTAGATGAGAGGATATGCTGTAATATTTTATTAAACATTTTGCTTATTCAATTTCAGAGCGCTGAAGAGACCCTGGAACGAGTGGCACCTATGTACCAGGAGTACCTTGACACGGCCGCTGTCCTCGTCGACACGTGCAACATGAATCACGTGACCCGCGATGTTCCCGTTGTCCAAGAGAAACTCGACGCCTCGGAGGCGAGATGGCTCAGGGTCAAGGAGCTTGCCGACGAGAGGAAGGAACAAATGCAGGAAGCGCAGAAAGTGGTTAAGAAATTCCAGAACGTTATTTCGCCGTACGAAGACTCACTCAAGAGCTGCGAGAAAAGAAGCAAGAAACCGAGGGAACTGGGTTCTAGGCCTGAAGACATGGAGACTTATCTAGATAAATTGAAGGTATGTACCGCAACCTCATATGTCTTCTTAAAAGGGGTTATGACTATAGTGTTTTATAATGGTTGGGACCTAGACTGGTGTCCGCTTAAACTGAAGAGAGATGTTCGCTTAAGAGAGGTGTCCAATTAAGAGAAGTGTCCAAGTAAGAGAGATGTCTGCTTATGAGAGGTGTCCGCTTAAGAGAAATGTCTGCTTATGAGAGGTGTCTGCTTAAGAGAAGTGTCTGTATATGAGTGCTTAAAATAGTTGTCTGCTTAAGAGAAATGTCTGCTTGTGAGAGGTGTCTGCTTAAGAGAAGTGTCTGCTTAAGAGAGGTGTCTGCTTAAGAGGGGGTGTCTGCATATGAGTGCTTAAAATAGTTGTCTGCTTAAGAGAAATGTCTGCTTGTGAGAGGTGTCTGCTTAAGGGAAGTGTCTGCTTAAGAGAGGTGTCTGCTTAAGAGGGGTGTCTGTTTAAGAGAGGTGTCTGCTTAAGAGAGGTGTCTGCTTAAGAGGGGTGTCTGTTTAAGAGAGGTGTCTGCTTAAGAGGGGTGTCTGCTTAAGAGAAGTGTCTGCATATGAGAGGTGTCTGCTTAAGAGAGTGTCTGCTTAAAATAGTTGTCTGCTTATGAGAGGTGTCTGCTTATGAGAAGTGTCTGCTTATGAGAGGTGTCTGCTTAAGAGAGGTGTCTGCTTAAGAGAGGTGTCTGCTTAAGAGAGGTGTCTGCTTAAGAGAGGTGTCTGCTTAAGAGAGGTGTCTGCTTAAGAGAGGTGTCTGCTTAAGAGAGTGTCTGCTTAAAATAGTTGTCTGCTTATGAGAGGTGTCTGCTTAAGAAAGTGTCTGCTTAAAATAATTGTCTGCTTAAGAGAGGTGTCTGCATATGAGAGATGTCTGCTTAAGAGAGTGTCTGCTTAAAATAGTTGTCTGCTTATGAGAGGTGTCTGCTTAAGAAAGTGTCTGCTTAAAATAATTGTCTGCTTAAGAGAGGTGTCTGCATATGAGAGATGTCTGCTTAAGAGAGAGTGTGCTTAAAATAGTTGTCTGCTGAAGAGAGGTGTCTGCTTAAGAAAAGTGTCTGCTTATGAGAGGTGTCTGGTTAATGGAGGTGTCCCTTAAGAGAGGTGTGTGCTTAAAGCCCGTTCTCCACTTGGCGAAAACTAGCAGCACCAACCAATTACATTGCATGAACGGGTATTTCGATTCGATTCGCGCGAACAAATTCGCCTGGTGGAGAACGGGCTTAAGAGAGGTGTTCGCTTAGAGAGAGGTGTTTGCTAAAGAGAGGTGTCTTCTTATGAGAGGTGTCTGCTTAAGAGGGCTATTCGCTTAAGAGAGGTGCCTGCTTAAGATGGCTATTCGCTTAAGAGAGGTGTCTGCTTAAGAGGGCTATTCGCTTAAGAGAGGTGTCCGCTTAAGAAGAATGTCCGTTAATAAGGGTTCGACTGGATATAACAAAACCTTTATTGTCTGATCCGGAGTGAAACAGTTAGTTTTGTTTTCAAGAGGGTCTCGATGTTTTCCAAGACGAAAAGTCTATAATTCTTCTCCATTGTATTTTAGACCACAAAGAATGAACTTGAAACCATCAAAGTGAAAGCCCGTCCTCTGAAAGATCGACTACAAGCAGCAGACTCCACCAGTGAGATCATCGACTACTCACCAGCAGTAGATCGCCTGTCTCGTTTGCTGGTCAAAACAGAGGACGTCACAGAGGATGTCGAGGACAAGATAGACTGGCTCACTAACGTCGTGCGTAAGACCGCTGAGTTTAACACCGCGGTCACTGAGATGGTGGAATGGTTACCTGACGTTGAGAAAACCGTGAAGGATCTTGGTCCAGTTAGCAGTGATTTGGAAGTAATCGAAAAACAGATGAAAACTGTCGAGGTAAAAAAGACAAGGTTCTGCTGACCATTTCCTAACCAGGATCCGCTTGAGAATTTTCTCTGAGTAAAATACTTTGAAGAACATGTACATGATACATCTTACCGACATGCATTACGATATTACAGATTTGTTATACCCTCGCGAATAATCGTCCAAAAACTGGTTTGGAATGCCTTTTGTGACATCACATCCGGTAACTTTGACAGCGGAAAACTCCATGCAGATGAAATTTTCGGCTGACAAGATATATTATGATTTTGCTCAGGAAGACCCAAATATTACGAATATGTAAAATCCCCAAACGTGAGACGTAATATGTAAAGGCCGACAATGAGGATTAGACCGGGTTTTCAAGTACGAGGAATTCGTTCCAGTCCGAGGCGATACTATACGTTACAAATCCTTAATTCTTTTTCTGTGTTTTTTTCATGACTCTTAACCGCATGTCCAACAGCGTGTTCCGTGTCGCCTTTCATACGCAACGTAGCCGGAGGCTAATTGCGCCCTTTATTCAAATTCTCCCTCATTTCACAACAATAAGCGACTAAAACTCCAATGTGGTTCCCATTAACTACACATAAACCTTTATAAAAATAGTGTATTCCCAAAATGAATTAGTGCATTAGTAATTAGTGTATGGATGAATAACCGATTGTGTGAAGTAATATTTCAAGTCCAAGGACTTGAAATATTATTTCCAGTCCTTGGACTGGAAATAATATTTCAAGTCCTCTGCCCAGTACTTCCCTGGTATTTAAAGTCCCTTCACGTGGTGCAATTGAGCGCTTCTGATTGATTGATTATCTCATGAATTATTAATGAGTTTGAGAAAGGCACTTTAAGTCTCAAACTTTAATATTAGGCTCGAATAAATACCCAGGTATCACCTCGTGTTTTAAATCTGATAAAAACACTCCTGTTCGTGTTTTAAATATCACTTATATTTCGCTTTATTTTGTTTTGTTCTGTATCTCAGGATCTCCTGCAAGAGGTCGAGTCGAAGAAGCCATTGAACGATAACATTCAAGCTACTTCAGACTGGTTGGTGGTCGAAAGGAAAGACGAACCAAAAGAAGTCGCCAAGATAAACGAACGAAGTAGCAACGTGAGCGACCGTTACCAGGAGCTTGTGAAAGACCTCAAAGATAGACAGCGTAAACTTCAAGTCATCCAGAAAGAGATGAGTGCATCTGCGCAAATCATCGAACCTTTGGAGGAGGTGTTCTCTCAGGTTGAGCTGTTAATGGAGAATGCCCCGCCATCGACCATGGAGACACAAAAAGTAGAAGATCATTTAGAGAAAATAAAGGTAAAAATTTACGAGCTTGTGCTGCTTCCTTCCTTTTTTTCCTTCCTTCGCTCCCTCCCTCCCTCCCTCCCTCCCTCCCTCCCTCCCTCCCTCCCTCCCTCCCTCCCTCCCTCCCTCCCTCCCTCCCTCCCTCCCTCCCTCCCTCCCTCCCTCCCTCCCTCCCTCCTTCCCTCCTTCCCTCCTTCCTTCCTTCCTTCCTTCCTTCCTTCCTTCCTTCCTTCCTTCCTTCCTTCCTTCCTTCCTTCCTTCCTTCTTTCTTTCTTTCTTTCTTTCTTTCTTTCTTTCTTTCTTTCTTTCTTTCTTTCTTTCTTTCTTTCTTTCTTTCTTTCTTTCTTTCTTTCTTTCTTTCTTTCTTTCTTTCTTTCTTTCTTTCTTTCTTTCTTTCTTCTCTTCTCTTCCTTCCTTCCTTCCTTCCTTCCTTCCTTCCTTCCTTCCTTCCTTCCTTCCTTCCTTCCTTCCTTCCTTCCTTCCTTCCTTCCTTCCTTCCTTCCTTCCTTCCTTCCTTCCTTCCTTCCTTCCTTCCTTCCTTCCTTCCTTCCTTCCTTCCTTCCTTCCTTCCTTCCTTCCTTCCTTCTTTCTTTCTTTCTTTCTTTCTTTCTTTCTTTCTTTCTTTCTTTCTTTCTTTCTTTCTTTCTTTCTTTCTTTCTTTCTTTCTTTCGTTCTTTCGTTCTTTCGTTCTTTCGTTCTTTCTTTCTTTCGTTCTCTCTTTCTTTCTTTCCTCTTTCCTTTCTTTCCTTCCTTTCCTTCCTTTCCTTCCTTTCCTTCCTTTCCTTCCTTTCCTTCCTTTCCTTCCTTTCCTTCCTTTCCTTCCTTTCCTTCCTTTCCTTCCTTTCCTTCCTTTCCTTCCTTTCCTTCCTTTCCTTCCTTTCTTTCCTTCCTTTCCTTCCTTTCCTTCCTTTCCTTCCTTTCCTTCCTTTCCTTCCTTTCCTTCCTTTCCTTCCTTTCCTTCCTTTCCTTCCTTTCCTTCCTTTCCTTCCTTTCCTTCCTTTTCCTTCCTTCCTTCCTTCCTTCCTTCCTTCCTTCCTTCCTTCCTTCCTTCCTTCCTTCCTTCCTTCCTTCCTTCCTTCCTTCCTTCCTTCCTTCCTTCCTTCCTTCCTCCTCTCCCTTCCATTCTCCCCTTCTTTCCTCTTTTTCTTTCTATTACTTCCCTTTTTTTCTCTGTCCCTTTTCGTGTCTCTTTTTCTTTTTTTCTTTTTTCTTTTCTTTTTACCTATTTGCTTGCTTGCCTCCTTACTCATTCCCTTATGATCTATTTCACCCAGAAAGCGAAAGTACAGTTGGAAGAATCCGAGCCTCACGTTACTCAACTTCGTCGTTCGAGTAAAGAGATTCTTCAAGCAGTAGACCACAACTCACCAAGTTCTGAAACAGTTCACAACCAACTGTCTGGTGTAAAACAAAGGCAACGCCGATTGCTAGCTAAAATTCACAAGAAACAATCAGACATGGAGCGAGATATGGAAACGTTCAGAACATTCCACGAACTCCTCAAGAATCTAGATGATTGGCTAGTTAATGTCGACACCACAGAACTGGATCGTCCAATCAGCATTGAACCTGACGTTGTACGTGAACAAATCCACAAGACTGAGGTAAGACTGGGACGAGTATGATGCTTGATAGAATGATGAGTGAATGGGTAGTTAAGTGAGCGAGTGAATGAATAGGTGTGAGTGAATGGGTGAGTGAATGATTGGATGAGTGAATGGGTGTGTAAGTAAATGAGTGGGTGTGAGTGGATGAATGAGTGAATGAATGGGTGGATGAGCAAATAGGTAGTTAGTTGAGTAAATGGGTGTGAGTGAATGCATGGGTGAGTGAATGCGTAGGTGAGTGAATAGGCGAGTGAGTGGGTGGATGAATAGGTGGGTGAGTGAGTGGGTGGATGAGTAGGTGAGTGAGTGGGTGAGTGAATAGGTGAGTGAGTGAGTGAGTGAGTGGGTGGGTGGATGGGTGAACGCGTGGGTGGGTGAGTGCGTGGGTGGTTGAAGTGAATGAGTGAGTATGTAAGGGAGTGAGTGAGTAAGTGGGTGGGTGAGTGTGTGTGTGAGTAAGTGGGTGGATGGGTGAGTGAATGAATGGGTGGGTGGGTGGGTTGTGTTGGGTTCGGTGAGCGAGAACATTAATAAATTAAACAAAACGTAGATTCGTGTCATTCCATAAATTAACGATATTTCTCGTTGTTTGTTCTCTGGCTTAGACATTAAGAGACGAAGTGTACGAGCAACTGCCAGTGTTAGACAAAGCACGCAAGCTTGGCGAGAAAATTGTCGCTACATGCGACGACGAACCGACTATCAAAGACGAGGTAAACGGAAAGATTGCAAAATCCGAAAAAGGTTTGAGTGATTTAATAGAGAAAGTAAATGCCAGACAGAAAGAGTTGCAGTCAGCGTTGCTGGAAAGACAGGAATTCAGAGAAGCGTACGACGATCTTAAAGACTGGTTGGTTAGCACTGACCAAATACTAGCCATGCAAGGACCTGTTTCAGTTAATTACAGTGTGCTCGTTGATCAAAAAGCCAAACACAGGGTAAGCTGTTAGTGTTGTTATTGGTTGTGGTGGTGGTGGTGGTGGTGGTGGTGGTGGTGGTGGTGGTGGTGTTGGTGGTGGTGGTGGTGATGTGATGATGATGATGATGATGCTGGTGTTGTTGGTGGTGTCGGTGTGGTGGTGGTGGTGGTGGTGGTGGTGGTGGTGGTGTTGGTGGTGGTGGTTGGTGGTGGTGGTGGTGGTGGTGGTGGTGGTGGTGATGATGATGATGAATGATGGTGGTGGTGGTGTTGGTGGTGGTGGTGGTGGTGGTGGTGGTGGTGGTATTAATGATGTGGTAGTGTTAGTGGTGGTGTTGTGGTGGTGGTGATGTTAGTGGTTTGTTGTACTGGAGGTGTTAGTGATGGCGGTGACGTGCTTTTTATATCTCTTCAGCCTGTTTTGGACGACATCGCGCACCACACGTCAGCTTTTGATCACGTGATAAGCAAAGGCGAGGAGCTTCTGGAAACTAGAGCCCCTGGAAAGGAGAAGAAAGTCTTACGAAAGAGACTTGACGATCTTGAAAGGAGATGGAAGGACGTTGGGTCACGATCATCCACACGCGAAACGCAGATGGAGAAAGTCTTAGAACTGGTCGAGGAATACAGCAATATAAACAACGAGTTCACCACTTGGCTTACTGACTCCGAGAAAAAACTGAACGCATGTCTTGTACCAGTCCACGACAAACACGCGGTTGAGAAACAACAAGAATCACTCGAGGTATGTGGATCGTCAGTTTTGGCTTTTCATCTCCCATTATTTTATCTTGCGTCTTCATATTTAATGATTGCTTTACATAATATATCATACACGAGGAGGAGTGTTTCATCAGGATATCCAAACACTGAGACGTTTGTTGAAAACCGAGGCGAAGCCGAGGTTTTTGAACAAACTTCGAGGTGTTTGGATATCCTGATGAGACACTCCTCTGAATGTATGATATAGCATCTCAAACAAATCAGTATTTTAAGAGAAAATCAAGGTAAAAGTTTGCTTAATTTATGTAATTTCTTCCTCCGATAATATCCAAACCACCGACACGGTACTGATTTCTTTTGTGTTTTCCTCATGAATTGTTAATGAGTTTGAGATTGTTGTAGGAACTTCACGACAATATTGAGCAACATAAACCTGAGCACGTGAAATTCAATCAAGTTGTGGAAGAGCTTTTGAAGGTTGGTCGTGAGCTCAACATTGACGAAGACTTACAGGTAAGACGATATGAGATTATGAGATGGATGGGATGGGTTGGGATGAGCTAAATGTGATGAAATTAGATAGGATGAGACGATATGGGACGAGATGAAATGGGATGAGATGGCTGGGATATTAGGGGATAAGATGAGATAAGATATGATGAGATGGGATGGAATGGGATGGCATGAAATTGGATATGATGAGGTGAGGTGAGGTGGGATGAGATGAAGCGAGATGAGATAAGATTGGATGTGGTGTGGTGTGGTATGGTGTGGTATGGTATGGTATGGTATGATGTGGTATTGTATGTGTGTGGTATGGTATGGTATGGTATGGTATGGTATGGTATGGTATGGTATGGTATGGTATGGTATATATGGTATGGTATATGGGGCGATGTGAGGTGAAGCGAGACGAAATGAGATTTTACAATAAAATTAACAATAGCAGTTAATACATAAATTAATTAAACGCCATAACGAATAAATAGACGTAAGCAAATGTCACGAGTAGAATGTTATTTAGTGTCGAATTAAAAAAAAATTACACTTAAAAACCTTTAAAATTGAGAATTTTACGTGAAGTTACTTGCAAGGCATTTTAATTTTTTAACCCGAAGATGTTTCTTCTCTGTTTTATTTAAGGTCTTGGAAAAAGAAAGTAATGCGACAAATCAACGATGGGTTAACCTTCAACGTGAGATTTCAAGCAAACTTCACGACACTGGTCAAATGGAGCACGAAATGGCAGAATTCCACGAGTGTGTCGCTGCTCTTGAGAAAGCCTCGCAAGACGTTGTTGAGTCTGTCAGAGATCTTGAAGTGTTTGATGTGCCCGAGGGGGATGTGGTAGATGTGAAAGCAGTGCAGGTAAAACGACGGGTTTCCAAACCTGCGGACGCCAAGAAAGATCTCGACAAAGTTGAGGTACGACATGTATTCTCGGTGGTGAAACAATACAAAATATTTGAATAAGAATAGAGTTAAATTCCCATAGGATAAAGATTGTGCACCAACATGGCCGCCATTTCATTGTTCCTGTGCACCAACATGGCCGCCGTGACGTCAGATGAAAACCAAGAATTGTTACTTTACGACTGTACTTCCCCAACTGGGCATTGTGGGCCCCTTTAAATATTTTCCTTTTCTCTTCCCAATCATTCCGCTTTTTCCTACCCCATCCTTTCCTTATCTTTTTACTCCTTTTTATGATGTGCATTTATGATGTTTCACTCAAGTGAAACGAGTATGTTTCAAAATTCAGTATTCAATATATATTTCTTCACCTTTCATTTCTTTTTCTTTCTTTTCCCCCTTTCGTTTTTTTCCCTTTTTTTGCTTTTCTTTTTTCCTTTACTTCCATTTCTTTTTATGACTTTTGCTCCCCCTTTCCTTTTTTTCTTTCTTTTTTATTGTTTTCCTTCTTCCTTCCTTCCTTTCCTCTCTTTCCTTCTTTCCTCGCTCTTTCCTTCTCTCCCCTTCTCTCCTTTTACCTTTCCTTCCTCTCTTCTCTCCTTCCCTCTCTTTCCTTTCCTTTATTTCCTTTCCCTTTCTTTTTCTTGTCTTCTTTCTGCTTTACTTCCATTCCTTTCACAGTCCTACCTTTAATTACTATATCTCTACTTTTCCCCTGTACAGAAAGCGCTCGAGTCTATGGACCAGCAAGCTCCAACTTTAACAAGAATGAACGAAATCGGCTTAACCGTCGTGGGGAAAACCAGCGCTCCTCAAGTGCAAGCCCAAATGACAGAAACCAACGATGATTACAACACACTACACCAGCACCTCACTGAAGCCCAGCTCACCTTACGCCCCGTCGTCCATCACTTCGACGAGTTCCAATCTAAATCCGAAGAAGTCAAAAAGAAAATCCCAAAACTTCACGGAAAAATCAAGGACATGCAACCTATCAGTACTCGACCCCATACAGTGAAAAAACAAATTATTGAAGCTGACGAGATCATGAAAGAAGTGAAAGATGTCGATGTGGTATTAGAATCTGCCCAAGAAGAACAAGAATGGTTGTTTGACAATACCGAAATGGACCCGGAGCTTAGTGAGAAAACGTGGGAAACGGTGCGGTCTTCAGAGAAGCCGTTGGAGGAAGTTCGTACACAGTTACAGGAGCGACAGGATGAACTGCAAACCGTCTTTGCGGTGAGTCAGGAGTTTGAGACGATTTCTGAGGAGTTCACGGTGTGGTTGACAGCAGTGGAGGAAGAACAAATCAAGGAGAAGACTGTGTCGGCTGTCTACGACTCGGTCAAGAAACAACAGCAAAAACAGAAGGTGAGTTTTTCACGATGTTTATGAACCCTGAACATTTAAGTACTACTAGTATTTTTTATTATTAAGCGAATTATTATATATACAGCTTTATTTAATCATTTGTGACTTAAGTTAAAGTAGAAGTCAGCTTGCATGGCAAATTCGCTTCATATAAAAAGTTATGTTATGCTTATCCACTCTATTGAAGTCCCCATCTTTAGGTCTTCAATGAGGTTATAACCATGTTTGAATAACTCAGTAGCTCAATAGGTGGAGCGTGTGACTAGTTTTCACAAGGTCTGCTATCTGAGCTTCAGTAGCTCAATGTTCAGAGCATGTGACTAGTTCTCACAAGGTCTGTCATCTGAGCTTCAGTAGCTCAATGGTTAGAGAATGTGACTAGTTCTCACAAGATCTGCTATCTGAGCCTCAGTAGCTCGATGGTTAGAGCATGTTACTAGTTCTCACAAGGTCTGTCACCTGAACCTTTTATTGTAGCTCAATGGTTAGAGCGTCTGACTAGTTTTCACAAGGTCTGCCATCTGAGCCTCAGTAGCTCAATGGTTCAAGCGTCTGACTAGTTCTCACAAGGTCTGACACCTGAACCTTTTATTGTAGCTCAATGGTCATTTGAGTGTTCTTTCAAATAGGCCTAAGACAGATCTTAATTTTCGGTTGTTGGGGGATTTAAACCTAAATGTTTTGTTTTGTTTCTGCAGCCCATGTCTGAAGACATAAAGAAACATGAACCATTGTACCAGAAGATTATGGAGGACGCCGGAGAAATCCTCAAAGACGCCGAGCTCAGTCTTGAACGCGATTCACTCGAGAAACAAGTTGCCGATATCCAAAGCCGTTGGGAGAACATCGTTGCGAAGTCGGAAACCCGAGAGGACGAAATCGCCCGAGTGATTCCCCAGGCGAAACGATGCCAAGCGAAAGTGCAAGATTTCGCGCCAAAGTTAGCAGGACTGGAGAAAAAATTGGAAGCCTTGCCTGCTATTGCCGTTGAAAAGGAAAGTCTGGAGAAACAGTTGAAGGAAGCCGAGGATATTCGAAAAGAGATTGGTAACCTAATGGCCTTGAATGACGAAATGGCAGAGAGTTGTAGCACCCTTGTTGGACGTCCGCTGGCTGACCTTAACGTGGTCGCAGCTGAAGTGGAAGATCTCAAGGCTCGTTACACAGTGGTTCTTGAGAGGATAACTGAATGGCAACAGAAAGTGAATGTCGTACACGATCAGGTCATACAATACAACGAAGCCAAGAAACCGGTCGAGGAAACTGTCATGGACGTCGAAAACAACGTTCCTATCCACGATTCTCCAATCACCGATATGGAGTCGGCCAAGTCCGAACTTGCGACGGTCGAGAAGTCCATCCAGGAACTAGACGGGCTACGTTCGGAGAAACACGATGTTTCTAAGATTGGTGTTGGCATTCTGAAAGAGGTTGGTTTAGACTTTGGTGTTTTGTATATATATATATATATATATTTGTGAAATTCATTACTAATTCATGAGTTTTGCAGCCAATCCAATTTCAGAAATTACGTCACATGTATACCCCTGTAAACCCCATACAAACTAAAACCAATGATGCTAATTAGTTACAACCACTAGTGCTTCTAACTAATTAGCATCTCAATATCCCAAAGGGATTTTTACTATTCATTCATTTCACAAGTTGTTTACAACACTCGCGTCCTTGTTGTATTGAATATACAATCACTCGCCTTCGGCTCGTGATTGTATATTCAAAACAACACGGGCGCTCGTGTTGTAAACATTACATATATATATATATATATATATATATATATATATATATATATATATATATATATATATATATATATATATATATATATATATATATATATATATATATATATATATATTATATATGTATATATATGTATATGTATATGTATATGTATATGTATGTATATATATATATATATATATATATATATATGTATATATATATATATATATATATATATATATATATATATAATAGATATTGGGCATTTCACCCGATTACATAGCATGTTCTAAGGATTTAGGGTGAAGGAAAATTCGAGGGTAGAATATATACATTTTAAGACCAAACCGGGAGCAGTTGCGAAAAATGCAACTACACAGGCCCTCCGGCAGGAATTGAACCCACGACCTTGCGATTCTAGTGCAATGCTCTGACCACTGAGCCACGGAGGCCGTTGCCGAGAGCTTGATAGCGAGTTCTGTATATATAATAAGGTGGTAATCCCGGTTTGGTCTTAAAATGTATATATTCTACCCTCGAATTTTCCTTCACCCTAAATCCTTAGAACATATATATATATATATATATATATATATATATATATATATATATATATATATACCCTAAATCCTTAGAACATGCTATATATATATATATATATATATATATATATATATATATATATATATATATATATATATATATATATATATATATATATGTATATATATATATGTATATGTATATGTATATATATATATTATAGTAATGCTTATCACTACTTAACCATAGACAACTGGGAATGTAAAGAAGTAGAGTGTTGTGTAGGCAGTGTTTTGATAGAGCAAAGTGAGAAGGTGGTAAACTGCCGAGGTTACTTTCAATAACGGAAATACTGACGTTTTGAGCGGAGCCCTTCGAACCTCTTTTAAACTCAGATCAAAACGCAAGTGACCGGAAGTTTTAACTTGTTTCTCGTTTGATCGTCAACTTGCGATGGCTTTCAACTAATTTGAGCTTGTTCATATTCTATCGCAAGTTTTTTTTCGCCTTGCGACGACTTGCGAGGCGTTTGACCGATATCACCTCAATTAGCCATTACAATGAGCCCGACTGCCAATGCGAATACCAATACTGATATTTTACACTTCCGCTTCGGATTCGTTGTCATATTCGAAATCCGATAAGCTTGCGAATACCGAGACTGAAACATGGCGGGTAATACAAACCTCAAAAACGCCTTACTTCTGCAAGCATATGATGATGACATTATAGACGAGGAAGAGCTTCTTCTCGCCATAGAGATGAGAAAATTAGAGCGACCAGATCCCATATTCGATCTGCATCACCCCATCAAACTGACTTTCGAAATTCGGTCTACTTCGGAAGTGTTGACTACCGAAATCCCATACGCCGTCGTAAAATGATCTACTGCGCATGATCAGAACCGTATTCAGTATTGGAACTTAACCTCGCTACTAACTCAGTGATTCAACATGACGGTTTACATGTTGCTTTTTTCCCATAGTAGTAACCGCTGACATTTCCTTACATGTATTTATAATTGGATTGATTGGAACCGTGGGCGGCAACTAACTGAGCCCACGGTCAAAACAAATAGCAGAATAAGCTCAGCGGTTGCTACCATGAGAGAAAGGACTGATCACTTATATTTCAGCTTTTGTTCAAACCTGCCAGAAATTTATCATGAACAGCAACCGAGTCTTTATCGCATATAAGGACACTTATTTAAACATTGTCTTATACGTTTTATCACCGTAAATATTTGATTATTTTTTTTAATGTCGTTCAACCACAGGTTGGCGAGGAGTCTCCAAAGGTCGCTGTATTGAAGGAAAACATGGCTACCTTGGATAAACGGTTTAACAACGTGCGAGAAAAAGCCCTAAAGAGAAAGATTTTCTTGGAATCGCAACTGAAACGTCTCGAAGTATTTCAAATCACCATTGTCGAGGTTGAAATCTGGATCACGAAGACACTCGTTGTCCTGGACAGGATGGAAGCCGTGAGCACAAAACCGGAAAAACTCGCTGAACAACTCAAGGAAGCGAAACTCTTACAGGATGAGATGGTGAAGGAGAAACAAGTTCTCGAGTCTGCGGTCGAAGCTGGTCAGTGGTTGGCCGAGAACACCACTGATGTCGGGCAAAGGAACAGCATTGTGGGTAGGATGACGAAAACACGCGCGAACTTCGACCGTGTCGCGAAACGCGTGGACGACCGTTATGATCGCTTACAATTGGCTGAATTAAAATCGAAGGATGTTCAGGTTGTTTTTGATGAGTTTAGTGAAGAGTTGAGAAAATTGGAGGAAGACTTTGACAGTCAGAGACCTGTGTCGGCTGTGCGTGATACACTAGACGAACAGAAACGAAAGACAGATGTAAGTGTTGTGTAATACTATTTTGGTGCTTACCTGTTTTTACTTAGGCGCTCATGAAACATAATTGTTTGTTTTATTTAGTTTTGTTTTAGATGTGTTTGCAACTTTTGTTGCATACGTGCGTGTACTACTTGGCGTTCTGTGCTACGTTTTGTGCGTGCGTGCGTGCGTGCAAGGGTTACCTTGCGTTCTGTGCTACGTTTTGTGCGTGCGTGAGCGCAAGGGTTACGTAGCGTTTTGTACTACGTTGCATTCGTGCGTTGTTACGTTGCATGGTTGTGTGCGTTGATAAAAACTCCTCGTTTTTCTCCACTTCTACCCATGAAACCGAGGTATCTTGTGGCCTTCAAGCGTCTTGGATGTAAAAGCGTTGAATAGAATAGAATAGAATAGAATAGAATAGAATAGAATAGAATAGAATAGAATAGAATAAAACTTTATTTTACGAGGGAAAAGCCGTATTAACCGTAAAGGTTACCTAACATACGGCACTCACAATATTACAATATTTACAAATACAACAGACATAACTAATACACTATGAAGAAAGTAATTACGGAGTTCGCGTTTAGTAGTAGTTAATCTTAACGTGAAAGCATCAGAAGTACATGCAGGTGATATGGCAAGCTGTTTGCAATCATTATCTAAGGCGTTAAAGAGAATTGAGGCGCTGTAGTTCAAAATTGTTGATTGTGTCTCGATAGCTCAGTGATTAAGAGCGCTGGTACGTGTTATCAGAGACGTTGCATTTGAGACAATCAAAATATTTTTCAAGTATTTTGTGAATCTGTATATGTAAATCCGCTCTAGACACTCAGCTTAACGTTACGGTTACCTTGTGTATTTCAGGCCATTGATGAAGACTTATCCCAAGTGGAGCCTGTTTTCGAAAAGCTCGTTGACATGGTCCAGTCTTTGTTGGATACCACCGAACCAAGCGACGACCGCGAGCTTCTGGAACAGAAACTGGATGACGTCAAGATCCGATGGTATTGTTTGCGCGAGAAGACACCCGAACGAGAAGAACAAATACTACAAGTCCTACCACTTGCACGAAAATACGACAATACCGCCGAACCCTTTACGGCCTGGCTCGAAGAAGCCGAGCGAAGAGTTAGTGAACTGGAGCCGATCTCCCTTGACAAGGAACAAGTAACACAGCAAGCAGAAGAAGTGAGAACACTTCGGGACGACGTAGCTGATCATGGAACCGAACTCAAAGACGTTGAAACTGTGGTCGATGGTTTGTTGAAGACGGCGTCTGCTGACCAGTATATCGTGGAAGCGCAAGTTAAAGATTTGACTGAACGGTACGACAGTGTGAAAGAAGCTTTGGGGAAAAGGGAACGTGTTTTGGAGTCGGTTAGAGCGGCCGTGAAGGAGTACTACGATGGTGTGGAAGTTGTCGAGAGTGTTCGAGACGAGGCTGTGGAATTGGCTGAAGCACGAGTGATCATGGCGTCTTCTGCGGAAAAGATGAATGATGAACTCAGAGAGATTAAGGTAACGGAACAATATCGTGGATATGATTGGTTCCTAAAGCTTGGTTCTCACTTGTAAGAATCAGTGATTTTTCGTGTCCCCGATCGGTTGAAGTAACGTCCCAGACAGTCGCCGATCTGATCAGAAGCATCGCAAGAATCGGAATCATTTCTATTTGGAAAATGCATCCCAGACGGTCGCCGACGATCGGGGATTCTTTAGGACAAGTGTGAGCGTGGCTGTTGTAAGAATCGCCGACAATCGGGGATAGAACTGTCCCTGGTTCTTACGACAAGTGAGAACTACAATCTGAGAATAATTCATCGGGGCACTAAGGCATCAATTAGCTTCGTTCTTGCTTCTTTTACTACCGTGAGATAAATAACGCTGTTTCACCCCTCCCCCACCCCCCACCCCCCACCAATCAATGTTGATTTCCGGACACCATTTCTGAGTTAGAGCAAACAAAACTTGGGTCACAGCCTTGATTAGAGGGGGAAGGGGAGGGCACATTTTAAAAATATATTGCCTGCGCACAGAAGTCACGTGACATCCGCGGTGTCCCAATGTAATTAATAGGGAACTTCAGATCTAGGACGGCAACCTCGAGGACGACGTCCTTCAAACAAAAGCATTCTTCTTGCAAAACAAAGATAATGAATAATTTCTAGTCCCAAGAGTAATCCTCGCTCTGTATTCAACGCCACTCAGGGCATTTTCACGTCTTCAGGACGACGATGACTCGTGGAGTGATGAGAACTGTTGTCTGAGATTGCCTTAACGCAGACACTGCAAGCGTTTTAACACTTTGAAAATTATAAAACAAGCTTCAAGTATTGAATACAGCAGTCAGTTAACTGTGACTTCTTTTTAATGCTAAAATTTGAATTGCTTTTTAACCGCGGTCGTCGTTCTGGCACTTAAGGTCCCCATTCTACGATTGTAGGCTTAAGCGATCTACAGAAACCGGTAAAGTGCGGTCTGTTCAAAGCGACTAAAAGTTAAGAGAATAGGGTGAAAACTAAAAGTTAAGAACAATTGATAATAAATTAACCATGTTTTGTTTTTAGGTAATGATCAATATTCTTGATAAAACTGAACCTGAGATGTCTAAGGTAACCAAGAAAGGCAACGCGATGCTTCAGATGGTTGATACCCCCGAGGAACCGATTATCCGAGAGAAGATCGCCAACTTATCAAAAGACATGTCTGACGTTAAGAGGAAATTAGAAGAAAAACAAGTGTTTTTAGAAAGTGTGATTGAAAAGACCGATGAATTTGAAGAAATTGCTGAGCAACTGAACACTTGGATTACGTCAACCGCAAAAGAACCTGTCTTAACAGAATCAGTAAAGACAACCTATTCTGCCACAGATGATAAACGTCTACAGCAACTGGAGGTATGGTTGAATATTTATATTATATCTGAATTATCTGTTAAGCTATATTTTCATAGCTGTGTTTGTGTCTTGTTTGTTTGTTTGTTTGTTTGTTTGTTTGTTTGTTTGTTTGTTTGTTTGTTTGTTTGTTTGTTTGTTTGTTTGTTTGTTTGTTTGTTTGTTTGTTTGTTTGTTTGTTTGTTTGTTTGTTTGTTTGTTTGTTTGTTTGTTTGTTGTCTGTCTTCCTGTCGGATCTTTTCCGTCCGTCCGTCCGTCTGTCTTTCCGTCCATCGTCTGTCTGTCTGTCTGTCTGTCTGTCTGTCTGTCTGTCTGTCTGTCTGTCTGTCTGTCTGTCTGTCTGCCTGCCTGCCTGCCTGCCTGCCTGCCTGCCTGCCTGCCTGCCTGCCTGCCTGCCTGCCTGCCTGCCTGCCTGCCTGCCTGCCTGCCTGCCTGCCTGCCTGCCTGCCTGCGTGTGTGTCTGTCTATCTGTCCGGCTATCTCCTGTCCGTCTGTCATTTCGAAAGATATCCGCCTAAAACATTGTGTATTGTTTAGTTAGGTCTTACTGTACAAGCTGTCCCGCCTAGAGTTCAGAATTTTCTGAGTATTAAGATCTAACGACAGCTTGTACAGCAAGTCATAACAAAACATTACAAAACATTACAAACCCCAAACTGAAAGCACCATACTAACGCACATTGTTTTCCATTATAGAAACTGCGGCTTGAGATCACCGATCGTAAAAAGGACTTGGAACAGTTAGAGACGCTCAGCCGTTGGCTCGTGGAGACTGGAAAGGAAGAACCTAGCGTGGTGGCAAACATTGATGGCCAGCGGTCTAAGCTTGCGAAGCAGTTGGACGAGCAGCAGCAAAAGATTGATGAACGTTATCTGATCCTACAAAACAGCCTGATACTTGGTCGACAATTCGACGTCAACTGTGACGACCTTGAGAAGAAGCTCGGGAACCTCGAGAGCAAGGCTGCTTCGTTACGGCCCGTGTCGGCCATCTACGAGACCGTTAAGATCCAAGAAATAGACGCTGAAGGATTACGGGAAGATATCAGAAACTATGAACCGGTTTACACTTTAGTGTGCCAAGAAGGGGGACAATTATTGCAAGAAACCGCGCCAGGAGAAGAAAGGGATGAATTGTTCGAGAAAATGTGCGATTTGAAAACGAGGTAAGTAGACCATTTATTAAAGTGGTTCTCCTGTGAGAAAATTGTTTGTGATTTTTTACATGGTCTTAAAGGTATAATGGGAGTTGGTAATCGTGCGAAGTTTAAAGTGCTTATGCACTGAAAAAATCA
>OZ036016.1:2645329-2655329 GCA_964035015.1 Corallium rubrum
CGACCTGGAGAAGCGTTGGGAAGATCTCAACAGCAAACTAGTTGACCGAAAGGACGTCGTGAAGAAAGTCCTGGAAATCTCCAAAGAATTCAACCGCAACTCCACTACCTCCTCTGAATGGTTGACCAAAATGGAAAGCCGCGTTCAAGACTTCACCTTGGAGTCGCTTGACAGTGAAAACATGGAACAGAAACAGAAAGCCTTCAAAGACATCGTGGAAGAGATCCGATCTAAGAAACCGTTCCAAGAAAGCCTCGGGAAGACTTCGGAGAATTTGACCGACGTCTGTGAAGCCGACGAGGAGATCATCGAATCGAAAGCGAACTCGTTACGAAAGCGTTACGAGGCCTTACGGGCGACCTCGAAGGCGAAACAAGACAGCCTCGCCGAGATGAAACTACTGGTGAGCGAGTACAACAACTGTTCGAAAACCGTCGATGACATCTTGGACGAGGCCGAGCAGACCGTGAAGTCCACGCGTGGTGTGGGCGTCGATAGAACGAACGTCCTCGCGTTCCTCGAGGATCTCGAGGGACTCCTTGAACGAGTAGCGGACGCCGAAGAAGATCTGGAAAAGATGAAGTCGTTCAGTGAAGAGATTTTGGTGCAAGTCGACAAGAACTCTCCCTCGGCGCAAATGTTGGAAAGCCAAGTGAAGTCCGCCTCGGATAGATACTACCAGACGAAAGATGAACTAGTCGAACATTTTATACGAAGTCAGAACGATATCTTGATGATTGTGAAATTCTGGATGATCTACGAAACGGTAGAAGATGGTTTACCTTTGCTGGTCGAAGAAGTCGAAGCTCTTCCTCCTGTCAGTGCGAAGCCAAGCGTGGTCCTGAGACAACTGCAAGAGACTGAAGGATTGTTGGAGGACGCTGAGAGATACAAGGAGAAGGTATGTCAAAACAACCCCACTGTCAAACGTTCGGATTATCAGCGCTAGCACCATCAGCAACAGCAGTAGCATCACCATTATCAGCATTATCAGCAGCAGCAGCATTAACGCCATCAGCACCATCAGCATCAGTAGCAGCACCATCAGCATCATCAGCACCACCATCAACATCAACATCAACAAGACCATCATCAACATCACTATTGGCACCATCAGCACCAGCCCCATCAGTTTCACCATCATCAGCACCATCAGCATCACCATAGCACCATCAGCATCACCATCATCAGCACCATCAGCATCACCATTAGCACCATCACCATCACCTGCACCATCATCAGCACCATCATCAGCACCATCAGCATCAGCATCATCACCATCAGCATCATCAGCACCATCATCAACATCACCATTAGCAGATCAGCACCATCAGCATCAGCACCATCATCAGCACCATCAGCATGAGCATCACCATCATCAGCACCATCATCAGCATCACCATTAGCAGCATCACCATTAGCACCATTAGCATCACTATCAGCATCACCGTCATCACCATCAGCATCACTATTACCATCATCACCGTCATTATCATCATGAACATGATCATCATCATCATCGTTATCATCATCACCATCATCATCATTATCGGCATCACCATCAACAACCATAATCATAATTATAATCATCATCATTATCATTATTATGTTGGTCATTGTTAATATTATTGTCATTATCAAGGTTGAAGCAGCTGAAGAGTTTGCGGAAGATGTAGTGAGCATCAATAAGAACGATCCGAAAATAGTCAAAATTGTCCAAGACAAATTAACCGAGGTGAGAGTACCATTAGAGAAAGTATCCCATACCCTAGAAGAACGTCTGAAGAAGCTCCAAGCTGCTTCACTCAAAGGTCAAGACTACGAAAACCTGAAAGAACAACTGCGCGACAAACTGTCCGCCTTGGAGATAGCCATGGCCACCGAACAACCAATTTCTGGGGTTTACGAAAAGACCAAAACGCAAAAGGATGATGCTGACCGAACCATCGGTGCCTTGAAACAACAAGAGCCTGTATACGAGAAGGTCATGGAGATCGGCCAATCTCTGCTGGAGTCCTGTCCAAAGGGAGACGAGTGCGACCAGTTACAAGAAGAAATCAAAGAATTAACATCTACCTGGGAGAACGCAATCGAGAAAGCTAATAAGCGCGGAGAGAGCTTGCAAACCGCTTTACCGTTGACGAAAAGCTACAGCATAACCCGAGATGATTTTGTCACGTGGCTTAGCGAGACCGAAAGGAAGCTTGGGAATGTCGACGAACTGACAATGGATATGGACAATATAGAGAAAGTACAGCAACGACTTACTGAGATAGAGAAAGATGTCCAAGCCCATGAGGGAATCTTTACCGATTACGTTGCCGTGACGAAGGAGGTAGAAGAAGCGTGTGACGACGTGGTTGTCGTGGAAACGGAAGCGAAGGACGTCGATCGTAGGTGGAATAGTTTGAAAAAGAGACTGGAGTCGAAAAAGGAGGAGTCGGAGAGAGTGAAGGAGCTATTGGTGGAACATCATAAGGCATTGGAAGACATTCAAACTGTAAATGAGGAAATTGAGAAGGTAGTAAAGTCCAAAGATTTGTACCAACTGGACAACGAAAAAATGAAGGACACCCTCGAGAAGGCCAAGGTAAACAATATGATAACAGTAGCAACGACGGCTGCAGCAGCAACAACAGCAGCAACAACAACAACAACAACAACAACAACAACAACAACAACAACAACAACAACAACAACAACAACAACAACAACACTACCAACATCAACAACACCACTACCAGCAACAACAACACTACCAAGGACAACAACAACAACAATAACAACACCACTACTAACAACAACAATACCAGCAGCAACAACAACACTACCAACAACAGCAGCAACACCAACACCACTACCAACAACAGCAACAAGAACACTACCACCACCAACAACAGCAACAACAAACAAACAAACAAACAAACAAACAAACAAACAAACAAACAAACAAACAAACAAACAAACAAACAAACAAACAAACAAACAAACAAACAAACAAACAAACAACAACCAAAAACAACAACAACAACAACAACACCACTACCAACAACAACACCACTACCAACAACAGCAACAACGACAACATCACCACTACCAAGAACAACAACAGCAAGAACAATAACAACAACAAGAACAACACTACTATCAACAACAACAATACCAGCAGCAACAACAACACTACCACCAACAGCAACAACACCACTACCACTACCACCAACAACAACACTGCCAAGAACAACAACAACACTACCAAGAACAACAACACCACCACTACCAAGGACAACAACAACAACACTACCAAGAACAACAACAGCAACAACAAACAACAACAACAACAACACTACCACCAACAACAACAACAACAACAACAACAACACTACTACTAACAACAACAACAACAACAACAACAACAACAACAACAACAACAACAACAACAACAACAATACCAGCAGCAACAACAACAACACTACCACCAACAGCAACAACACCACTACCAACAACAGCAACAACAGCAACACCAACACCACTACCACTACCAACAACACCAACACCACTACCAACAACAGCAACAACACCAACACCAACACCAACACCACTACCAACAACAGCAACAACAACAACAACAACAACACTACCACCACCACCACCACCAACAACATCAGCAACACTACCACCACCAACAACAACAACCAACAGCAATCGAACAATAAACAGATTTTGCACATATATTTGACTTAGGCGATAACGGAGCGATTGTCTTCTCTTCGCGGAAGAAACATTATCCGTTCGTTTTCCAATAAATCTATTTCATCTTTCACAGGAGGTCATGATTCAAGCGAATGAAATGAAGCCGGTAGCAGAAGACCTTAAGAAAGCAGGTGATAAACTACAAAAGGAACTGGAAACTAGACCAGAGGGTGAACGGGTCGGTGCTCAGACAACTGATGTAACTGATGGCTTTGTTGACTCCCAGCGAGACCTAACTGATCTGGTCAAGAAGTTGGAAAATTACAAGGGAGTTGCCGACGAGTTTGCGAAGTCGTACGACGATCTCGAAGACTGGCTTCCGATTGCCAAAGAACAAGCATTGGAATTAAAACCAATCAGCACAGAGCCAGATGTTATTGAGGAGCAAATTCACGAGACCGAGGTTAGTATTCGTAGAGTAGTATTGACTTGTATATAACTGAACTGAGTGGTCCCATGATTTTTGACTCCAAAAGTATCCCCCAAAACTGTTTCAATGATGGCGGATTTGTGGGTCTATACGAGCCCGCGATCGTCTCCACTTTATAGCAAGTCAGGTAAACTGAGGTCAGCGGTCGCTTTCATGAATAATAGAACTATAAATCCGCCATTTAAAAAAACTAATAAATTGGGGACACAATTTTTTTTTTATTTTGGGGGTGCACTCCTAATCCAGTTAAATACAGGTCAATGGTATGAATGGATTTCAAAAGGTTAGGACAAGATCGAACCATAGCAGACGAATAAGAAATTACGGGCAAGTCTCAGAAAGCGAGCCTAACATATTGGCAACTCTTATATATATTTTTTTGTTCGTACACATCCCTAACCCTATCCCTATTTACCCCAATTACTATAGCTAATCGCCTAATCCTATCCCTAACTGTATGGCACACAAGCGTCGCGGGTACCCGTTTTAAATACTGGTGGCCGTTATTGTATCGCTTAAGTCTAACCCAAAGAGGAATGTTGTTATTGTCGTGTGTTGGTTTACCCTTTTGTTTTAAAGCAATTCTAGTTGTCCTTGTGTATTGTTATAGTAATATTAATTGATCTTAATTAAAGCCTCTTACTCACATCGACACCAGTGTTTCGTGTTGCGTATGAAAATACGCCACAATACTTTGAATTAGTTTGTTCGAATTCTAGCATCTTAGGTCTGTGCTCTCGCCTTTCTAAGTTGCTTATATTGGACGGTTAGCGCGCTAATTCGCATTACCGAGGAACTAAGTTAGCCCCGGTTCGATAGGGTTAGCATTTGGATAGGTGACTCTTCGTCCGAGATTGAGACTCGTGTCATTAGAGCAGCTGAGTTATCTCCTGCGTTTCGAGAGTTTTTCTCCGGGTTCTCCAGTTTTCCTCCTTCCCCAAGAACAACTTAGCTTAATGCCATGGTCTCGAATTATAATAGCTCTTAGCTAGTGCCTCCGATTAGTGGACTCTTAGGCGCCGTTAGAAGGTCCATGGCACTGAAATAAAGGTAATGATGATATAGGTCCCTTTCCACATCGCGTCAAAACGGTCCATCTAGAAGACAACTTCAAAGTTCTGCAATTCAACAGAGCGAATCATAAATTTTCTCTCCACCAAAGGGTCCGTCCAGTCTATCTGATTTCGGGCATTCGACTCTGTTTATACTTTTTGACATGATGTGACACGACACACCCTTTTATGCTAAGACAGACTCTCCCGCGAAGTAAACCTGCCCAAGGATTTTAAAAACCATGGAGTAAATTCATAATTACGATAGTTGGCCAGTCCGTGTTCCCAACTCATGATTCGAGATGTTAAAAGGATGCTTTGTTTTACGATATGTCTTGTCGTACGAGCTCTGACTACTCAAAGGAAACGTCGGAACGGAAAGATGTTCTTTTGAACCAGTTTTACTCTCGTTTACGAAGGACACTTGATAGAAAGGTATATCTTGCTTTCCTTACCGCCGTACTGCGTTACAATAATTTTCACTTTCTTAACCAACGCTATCATTTACTGAAATGGTGAAAAATGTTTGCCCAAGAACGCAGCAGAATTCTTGTGTGTTTCGTTTGATAAATTATTATGGTTGCCATTTTATTGTTTTGAAACACTAATATGTCCGCAGTGATGTCACACGCAGCTTCGCTGTGGCGGCAAATTCGTATACACGCGAAGGATATTTTAAAATGGCAGCCAACGTTATGTGGATTAGCGTGTGTGTCTGTTTTGCATTGTAAACTTTGCGACACTTTGCGACACTTTGCGACACTTTGCGACAGCTTGCGACACTTTGGGCAGCTAGCGACACTTTGAGACAGCTTGCGACACTTTGGGACATTTTGCGACAGCTTGCGACACTTTGCGACAGCTTGCATGACATCTAACGACTGAATGGAAGCCAGGCTTAATTGTAGTCTAAATGTCACGTAAACCTCCTGTATTAAGACAGACTTTTCTTCCTCTACTAGGCCTTGCAAGTGGAGTTTGAGAAGCGTCAAGAGGTGGTGGAGTCGCTTGAGAGCAGTGGACAGTGGCTGATTGCAAACAGCGATGATCAAGAGAGCATTGCGCCCGAAGTTCACACCAAGATCAACAAAGTTCGTACAAGTTTGGATAAACTACTGTCGAAAATTCAACAACGACAAGCACGGTTGGATAAAGTTCTGTTCGAAAGCCAAGAGTTTAACAGCTCGTTTGATACCTTCCTCGAGAAATTGATCGTTATTGAAGAAGCCGTCACTAAACAGAGCCCAGTATCTGCCGTGTACGACAGAGTGAAGGAACAAACCAAAGAGAACAAGGTATGTACTACTTGTTCATGTGATACATCTGGGATGTATCACATCTGGGATGTATCCTTTAGTAATCTATTGCTGCCTAGGATGTCTGAGGGTTCTCCCTTTGACGAATAAAATCGTCTGGTGTTAGACAGAATAAAACAACAAAAGGGCCGTTTTTGGCCAGTTCAGGCAGGGATGGGTTACGCGGTTTGGACTCAGGCACATTTACTAAGTATTACATTTCCTAAGTATTTGAGCCACCAAATGTCTGTTTTGTATTTCATGGTACAAAGAAGCATTTTTTATGTTTTAGGATGTTAAGGATACCATCGAACAATACAAGCCAATGTTCGAAAAACTCACGGCAACGGCAACCGAAATTTTGGAAGCCTCAGAACCAGGCCCCGACCGTGAACAGTTGGAGCACAAGTTATCTGACGTCAGCGAGAGGTGGCAAACGGCCGTGGAGAAAACCGATGAACAACAAGAGACACTGGGGAAGGTTCAACCCGTCGCGAAAACATACCGCACCGCAGCTGTCAAGTTCGTGCCGTGGCTCACAGCTACAGAAAAGGCTATCAGTCCTCTTGAGAAGACAGTACGTGATCCAGATGTGGTAGCCAAGCAACAGGAACTGGTTAGGGACACTTTGAGAGAGGTGGAACTTCACGAGCCCGATTTTCAAGAAGTGGGCACACTTGCGGGTTCTGCCCTCGACGTTGCGCAGGCGGATGAATACGTTATAGAAGGCGAAGTACAGGATCTTAACAAACGTTGGGATGCATTGACGAGGTTCTTAAACACCAAGGAAGAACAGCTTGGCAAAGTCGGAGAAGCCGCTGATGTGTATCAGAGGTCTCAGAAATCTTGCGAGAAACCGCTGAAGGACGTTAACGAGTTCCTCGTCAGCTGTAAGCCATCCGGAACAGACCGAGAACTGGCCGAGAAACGACGAGAGAAGGCGAAAGAGAACGTAGCATTGTTGGAGCTCAGCGAACCTGATGTTGAGAAAGTGGGCCGCACTGGGCATGCGCTGATGGAGCTCCTAGGAAAGGAGTCCCCGGATGCTGCACAAGTTGATAAGGAGGTTGGAGATACCGAGCAAACGTTCAAGGAACTGAGGACTAAACTGAAGGAAGTCGTTGAGAAGAGTGAACAAGAAGTTAGCCAGACTACTGCGTTCTACGATGCCGTGTCCAACCTGAGAGACTGGGCCGAGGAGGCGCAAGAGGCACGTGTCCTGAGAGAACCAGTAGCTAGTCGACCATCAAGTATCAGGAAACAACTGAACGAAATTGAGGTATGACATCATACGTTTTCAATTAAACGCAGAAAAAGTTTAAAAGTTAGAGTAAAGTACCTTTGAAGGGAAAATTAAGTTTGTCTTATTTGAAAGAACACTTAAAATGATAGAGTAACATCTTTTGCAGTTTTTCGTTTCCTCGCTTCGTTGTTGAAATATTTTAGTTTGTTTGATATGTAAATTAAACAACTTGACGTCACACGTGCATATCAGAGAAGGTTATATTTAACAATTAGACAACGAGGGCGAGTTGTCTAATTGTTTTAGTATAAATTTACCAACAAAAGTTAAATAAATTCTCAACCATAACGTATTCTTTGAGGCTCGTTTAATACATTTTTTAACTTCCAACAACAAATGTTCAACAGTCATTTCGGACATTTCCTTGGCCCGTGCAGTAACTGATGGAAAAGTAAAGTTTTCTTGCATAATTTAGCATGGATTTTCATGTACAATATTGAAACAATATATATCCACTCATTTGATTTGTAAAAGTGACAAAAAGTTGAAAGAAACATTCAATTTAGTGTATAGTTTACATCACGAAATCTTGTCAACAGCAAGCGTAATTTTGAAATGTGTTTTGTTTGCAATTATTTCGTTTTAAACGAACACAGATAAACAATTTAACGACCTTACCATAAACACACGCACATGCTTCCATCGAATGAATTTGGTTTGATAATAGCAACGATATATAAACTTCTCTGATAACTCTTTATGCACATGTGATGTCAAAATGTTTAATTTGCATATGAAACAGCCTGAAATATCTCAACAATGAAGCAAGAACACGAAAACCTGCAAAAGATGTTACTCTTTCAAAGAAACTACAGTAGTAATAAGCTTATATATTAGTTCCTATTAATTTTCTATTTTTTCTATTTTGAACAGAAACTCCAAGATGAAGTTAAAGATCAGAAGTTTACTTTGCAAAAAGCCCAGGACTCCGGTCAGTGGTTGATCGACAACTCGAACGATTCTCCCGAGGTCGTGCAAGAGGTACACGAGAAAATCTCGAGCGTGTCAGGCCCAATGGAGTTACTACAGGCTCGCTTGAACGAACGACAGGTTAAGCTACAGAGTGTCTTGATGCAAACTGAAGAATTCGACGTCATCCTGGGAGACTTTGACGACAAAATGAACGAAATTGCCACGGTGACCAAGAAAGACGAACCGGTTTCAGCTCTGTACGGGACAGTGAAGGATCAGAAGGTACAAGGCGAGAACATGATGGACGATGTCAAACAACAGGGGATTGTCTTCGAGAAACTCATGAAATCTGGTCAGAATGTTTTGAACAGTTTAGACGATGGCCCTGAGAAGGAGACGTTGGAGAAACGCTTGGAGGGAGTGAAGGAGCAGTGGAACGAAGTGATGAGACAAGCTGAGGAATGGAACGACAAAGTTGGTAAGGTTTATCCGGTTGCCGAAGAGTACAAAGCTAAGGTTGATGAGTTTGGACCGTGGTTGGATGACGCTGAGAAGATAGTTGGTGATGTGGAACCAGGGAATGTCAAGAAATCCGAAGCCGGACGAGCGCTGGAGAAAATTAAGGTTTGTATCAAATTCTTTGTTGTCAGTTAGCACACACAAGCTGTAGTCCTAACCCAAACACTGTCAATGACACTCACACCTCACACACTCAGTCAGTCAATCAGTCACCCACTCACTTAGCCAGTCACGCACACACACGCGCGCACTCACTGACTTACTCACACTTACACTCACACGCACACTCATTCACCCACTTACCCACACTACCACCTACGCCGTCCACTCACGCTCACTCACACATACACCTTACTCCTTCACATTCGCATCCACAGTCACACTCCCACCTCACATTTTCGCCGCCCTAATACTGACACTGACTCTAAAACTCTAACTCTGGAACTAGCGCTAACTCTAAAACTCGCCCTCATTCTCATTCTAACCACATTGTTAATCATAGTATCAGTACTCTAACGCTATGACTAACACTAACACTAACACTAACACTAACACTAACACTAACACTAACACTAACACTAACACTAACACTAACACTAACACTAACACTAGCACTAGCACTAGCACTAGCACTAGCACTAGCACTAGCACTGACACTGACACTAGCACTAGCAATGACACTAGCACTAGCACTAGCACTAGCACTAGCACTAGCACTAGCACTGACACTAGCACTAGC
>OZ036016.1:2657829-2680329 GCA_964035015.1 Corallium rubrum
ACGACCATTTTGATTTTTGCAGGATACGAAGTCCGAGATGGAACAAAAGCGACCAGTTCTTCAGCAAGCGTCAGACGAATGTGATTGGTTAGTCAATGCCTGCAAGGACGAGCCAATGAAAGCGCTGGCGACTCGTGCCAAACTTGAAGCGGTGAAAAAACCCTACGAGGAATTGTACGCTCGTGTGTGTGACCGCTGTACGAAACTACAGACTGCCCAGATGCGAAGTCAGGAGTTCGATGTTTCTTTCAAAGATTTCTTGAACGGCTTAAACGAAATGGAAGAATTTGACAGTGAAATTGATGAACCATCAGCTGTGTACGACACCATAAAACAACAAAAGCAAACCGTCAAGGTAGGTCCTTCATGACTCGTCTTGAAGTATGATAAGTTGAAGTCCGCCTCTTAGCGCTAGTTTTTACGGGCGAGCGGAAAGGCGGGAGAGCGGAAAAGCGGGAGGAAAGAGGCGGACTTGTTTCGCTTGCGGGTTTTTGAATCTAATTAAATATTCTGACGGGAAATCGCTGAAATGTACATCGCCCTGTTTTGACGTGTTTCGGGTTGTCGTACATGCAATGGAAAGTGGTTCTACCCCTACTAAAACGTTTTCAAGAGTCTGTTTAACTCCAACTTCCGAAGATAGCACTAGCATAGCAATTTAGCCTGAATATAATTACTTCCTGAATTACGTCACCGGTCGAAAAATTCACCGGTGAATTTTGGCGCGCTGCAGGTGGGAAAAGTCCTTTTCAGCGAGGAACCGAAAGGTCAAAAATGTCGAAACGTCAAAAATGTTTGTAAAGGACTTCGAGAAAGTCTAATGTAGTACTTGTGGTACATTTGCGAGCTTGGTGTAATGTAACAGACGTTTGGTAGACGTTCGTCAAGCTCAATTTCTCAGAAAGTATTTCTGAGCCCCAGATAGGGTTCGAACCTGCAACCTTCTAATGACTTGTTAGAGCGTCTAACCGGTCATTGGAAGGTTGCAGGTTTGAACCCTGTCTGTGGCTCAGAAATCTGTTCTGAGCAATTGAGCTTGACGAACGTCCACCGAACGTCGTCTTGTGCTGCTAGCATAATCAAAGAAGACCAAAGCAATGAGCTCTACATAACTAGAGTGATATATTTGGTTTGTCGATTGAAGCCAAACATAGCGGACATGTAGGTCTGAAATACGTATAATTTCAATATCCTTTGCGGCCTGTCTGATCTGGTCAAAAGACCGCGTAGGAGACTGAAACTATACGTACTCCAGGCCTATTTCCCCGCCATGTTTGAGCTTCATCTTTTGCCTGGTTGATAACCAGCATATATCCACTCCAGTTATGTAATGAGCTCACTGGACCAAGCTAGCCCTTGACGTATTATATCATACACGAGGATGAGTGTTTCATCAGGATATCCGAACACTGAGACGTTTGTTGAAAACCGAGGAGAAGCCGAGGTTTTTGAACAAACTGCGAAGTGTTTGGATATCCTGATGAAACACGCTTCCGAGTGTATGATATAGCATCTCAAACAAATCAGTATTTTAAGAGAAAATCGGGGTAAAAGTTTGCTTAATTAATGTAATTTCTTCCGATATCCAAACCACCGGCACGGTACTGATTTTCTTTGTGTTTTCCTCATGAATTATTAATGAGTTTGAGATGTTATAAGACTGCTCTCGTGTTTGGTTTGGTGATCTATTCTCGACAAAGCTAGAATAGATATATAATAGGGACCAAGAACAGCTCAATTAAGAATTACTACTTATAATGGTGCGTTGGACTGGGTTTTCACGGAATTTAGATTGCGAGTTGACCAGTGAAAACACAGTCGAACTGGATTCGAGTCCATCGGTAGAATAGACCTTACTCAAAAATGGCCACCGAATTAAAATTCTTTGATATACATCTAAATTAGCCCTTATGAACTCGTTTTTTACATGTGTGAAATTCAAAAGAATTTTTACTTTAAAACGAGGTCATATAAAAGAATTCTAATTCGGCGGTCATTTTTGAATAAGGTCTATTGTACTGCTTTCCTTGGTGAGATAGCCATGAAAGGCTTCGACAACTTACACCAGAAGCTCTGCAATATATATTAATAACGTGGTGACGGGTGGTCTCTAACGGATCAGTCTAGTCTATCGGATGACGTCTCCTTACCACGTTGTGACGTCATTTGTGCTTTTATGACTGAACAGACAATGACAAACTGAAACACTACAATTTTTATCTTTCAACGGCTTGTTTAGTTCATTGTACTCTTTTTACGAATGTCAATTTGCCTTTGACTAGGTCCTTCAAGAAAAACTAGAACAACGTGAACCAGTTTATAATCAGCTGTTGAAAACCAGTCAACAATACCTGGAAAGCACAGAACCCGGACCAGAGCGACAACAGCTCCAGGAGAAAATCGACGACATGGTGGAACGTTGGGAAACCGTGAACCAGAAAACAACCAAAGATCTGGAAGCTATAGATACCGTATTACCGCTGTCCAAAACGTTTAGGGAAACCACAGATGAGTTCACTGATTGGCTGACGCCTGCTGAACGAAAAGTAGAGAACTTTGAAAAATTAATCGGCGATCGAAAAACTGTCGCCAGGCAACGAGACATTGCGAAGGAGTTAAGCGATGAAGTGTTGGAGCAGAAGCCGCAGTTTGAGAAACTGGAGGATTCTGGGAAGGGTGTAACTGACGTCGCTGAGAAGGACAACGATGTCGTGAAGAAAGAGTTCGATGACGTAGCTGGACGTTGGGAGAAGTTACAAACGGATCTCGGCGAGCTCACAGCGAGGTTGAGTGTGGTGGAGACGTTGCTTGGAGAGTTCCACAAGAGACTGGAACCGATTGTTGAGCTAGTTGAGCAAGGTGAAGAACTGCTGAAGTCTGTAGGTCCTTTGGGCATTGACGTGGAGAAGAACGAAGAAGAAGTTGACAAGATCAAGGTAAAATGCGATTTAAGTGAGCAGTAAATGGAATTGTAGGTATATTTATAATACTTCGTAACGTGAAAATATAGACGAAGCGCGGTCCGGTAAAGGCATAATGATATTAAGAAATAAACACGTTCTCTGACCAGAAAGTAGTTTATTAACGAACTTTCGGCCACCAGTCTGTGGTCTTCAACGGGTAACTTCAACAGGTCGACGTAACGTGTTTACACGCCCCAACCGATTTGATGGGCAAGCTCCCCTCAAAGTAAACATACTGTTTAAAATAAACAAAGCATAAATGCAGTTTCTGGATATTTGGCACTGTTATTCTGTTGTTATTGGCTCGCTAGCAAGTCTATTTGCCATTGCTTACTTTGTGGAGAGCCCGCAAAGAGCCCACCAATTCCTTTCCAAAACGATGCGCGCGCAACACCCTGAAACTCGTCTATTGAGGCATGGTGCCAGTTTTTTTGAAAAATGATGCGCGCGCAACACCCTGAAACTCGCCTATTAGTCAATTACATTATTGTTTGATGGTTGGTTGATTGTTGTCCGTCCGTCCGTCCGTCCGTCCGTCCGTCCGTCCGTCCGTCCGTCCGTCCGTCCGTCCGTCCGTCCGTCCGTCCGTTCGTTCGTTCGTTCGTTCGTTCGTTCGTTCGTTCGTTCGTTCGTTCGTTCGATGATTGATTGTCTGTCTGTCTGTCTGTCTGTTTGTTTGTTTGTTTGTTTGTTTGTTTGTTTGTTTGTTTGTTTGTTTGTTTGTTTGTTTGTTTGTTTGTTTGTTTGTTTGTTTGTTTGTTTGTTTGTTTGTTTGTTTGACTGGCTGGTTGGTTGGTTGGTTGGTGGTTCAGTGATTGTATGGTTGTATGGTTGGTTGGTTTGTTGAGTGGTTGGTTGGCTGGTTGGTTGGCTGGTTGGTTTGGTGGATGGGTGGGTGGTTTGTTTGGTCTATGGTTGGTTGGGTGGGTGAGTGACAATATCTGAGTCTGAACATTGAAATTTGAAAGTGTAGAGCTAACTAATATTTTCAGATTTCCTCCAACACCAGAATGTATGGTTGCGGATCTTTCTGTACTTATCTAATCCTTCAGTTTGATTACAAGTTATGCGTCACCTTTATTTTCCTTTGATTTAAGAACCTCCTAAATGACGTAGAAGGTATGCGGACGGATGTCGACGACCTGGAGAATATTGGCAACAACACCATCTCCAAGGTGGACTCGTACGATGGCGACAGCAGCCCCGTGCAGGGAACCCTGGAAGACGTGAAGACTAGGTACGAGAAGTTGACCGCTGACCTGAAAGAAAGCGAAGACAAGCAAAAATCTGACTCTGATAAAGCCAATGAGTTTTACGAGGAAATAATAATTATCGAACAGTGGATCATTACAATAGTGGAGGTGGTCAAGAGCTGGGAAGAGAAAGGTGTGAGTACAGACCCGGATGAAATCAAGAAACAACTGAGAGAAGCTGAGGTGAGCAAAGGCAAAAAGCTGCGGGTACAACCCGCGAAGAGGGTTTACTAATGAGAAACGTTCAAAGTGAAAACACGTTGAACACCTAATTGATTAGGCAAGGTGCTGAGGAGGAAGGTGTATTGATTTGCAGCCAAACACTCCGGCTAACCAATAAATATGAAGCACTGGTAACAGTCCCAGTGAGACACCTGAATTCTACCTCTTCGTTGTAGTCTGGAGTAGTTAGCAGCAGTCAGTACCAGACCAGCAATCAGTAGCAATGTATATTGACTTACTGACTTTCAGCAAAACGTTTGCTCACCAACAAATGCACTGGCACTGGCACTGACACTGGCAGCAGTCACGGCGAGACACACTTTAAGTCTGCCTCTCCGCAACAGCCTGGACTGACGAACAATTATGCTGCCCTGACAGTAGCAACAGTCACGGTGAGACACACCTAAAGTCTACCTTTCTGCAGCAGTCTGGAAATGTTAGCAACAGTCAGTAACAGACCAGCAGTCAATAGCAGGCAGAACTCATTGCGAGCATGTGTATTAGCAGTGTGGCAGGTATATCCCACACCCGTCTCTTGATTGGGATGTTTATATGTACCTAATATTGGTTGTGCTGGGTCCCCGTGCTGACGACTCCCAAGAGGACGAATCAGTTGTCCACAGTTGCTGATGGTGGCCAGACACTGCACTTATGTTCATCAATTTCACCATCTAATCTGCGCAATGCAGACTGTGTGTAAATAGACAATATTATTACCATTACCAGCTACACACAGACACTTATATTCGGGGAAGGGGGCTTACGTATTGTATTTTCTGTTTCTAGCTTATAAACGGGAACTTGTGAACGTGATTTTACACTATTGTGCCACGTGTAACTTCTCCCACATTGTCTAAGAACGAACTTGTGATCTTTTCTGGATTTTAGAATGTTAAAGAAGATCTTGCGAAGCGAGATAAGGACATTGAATACATGGAGGAACTTGGAAATGGTATCGCTGAGAAAACACACGATCCCGAGACGACGAAGGAAGTGAATGAAAAGATAAAGAAAGTCAAAGAACCTGTCAACGAAATCCGCGTCAAGGTTGGCGAGCGCTGTGAGAAACTTGAAGCAGCTTTAACAGAGAGCCAAGGATTCCACGATAGTCTTGACGAGTTCTTACGCTGGATGACGACCACTGAACGAACGTTAGCCAAAGAGACGCCAATCTCAGGAAAGCCTGATGAGTCGGTGGCACAAAAGGAAGATCTCGAGGTACGTGGGGTTATTGTGTAAACTGAGAAGGAGCGTACACTGCTGTATAACTAAGTTCAATACTATAGTGTATCACTTCAATAGGCTATATTTTGTTTTATTTTGCACTGCACTACACTACACTACACTACACTACACTACACTACACTACACTACACTACACTACACTACACTACACTACACTACACTACACTACACTACACTACACTACACTACACTACACTACACTACACTACACTACACTACACTACACTACACTACACTACACTACACTACACTACACTACACTACACTACACTACACTACACTACACTTCACTACACTTCACTTCACTTCACCGAACCCGTGGCACTGTACTAGACAGTCTAGAGCACATCACAATACAACGTACCCACTACAATTCATTATACTACATCACAATGCATCTCACCACTCCACGCTGCATGTCACTACTTTACAGTAAATGACATTGCATTATATTACATCACATCACATCACATCACATTACATTACATTACATTACATTACATTACATTACACTACACTACACTACATTACATTACATTACACAACACAACACAACACAACACAACACAACACAACACAACACAACACAACACAACACAACACAACACAAAGATAAGACTAGACTAGACACTATACCGTAGGAATATACGATGCTACCGTACTATTTGCTCTACGCATTACCCCACTGTACTGTATTTTATGCAAACACAAAAGTTGCAAATATATTATAATGGTAGTATTTGATTATAGTAATTTGGTGACGATGATGGTGACGGTGACAACGATGGTGACGATGATTGTGATAGTGATTGTGCTGATCGTGACGTTAAATGTGACGATAATGGTGATGGTAACGGTGATAGTGATTGTGCTGATAGTGACGTTAAATGTGACGATGGTTACGGTGACAACGATGGTGACGATGATTGTGATAGTGATTGTGCTGATAGCGACGTTAAATGTGACGATAATGGTGATGGTAACGGTGATAGTGATTGTGCTGATAGCGACGTTAAATGTGACGATGATGGTGACGGTGACAACGATGGTGACGATGATTGTGATAGTGATTGTGCTGATAGCGACGTTAAATGTGACAATAATGGTGATGGTAACGGTGATAGTGATTGTGCTGATAGCGACGTTAAATGTGACGATGATGGTGACGGTGACAACGATGGTGACGATGATTGTGATAGTGATTGTGCTGATAGTGACGTTAAATGTGACGATGATGGTGACGATGATTGTGATAGTGATTGTGCTGATAGTGACTTTAAATGTGACGATAATGGTGATGGTGATAACGATGGTGACGATGATTGTGATAGTGATTGTGCTGATAATATGACGATGATGGTGACGGTGACAACGATGGTGACGATGATTGTGATAGTGATTGTGCTGATAGTGACGTTAAATGTGACGATGATGGTGACGGTGACAACGATGGTGACGGTGACAACGATGGTGACGATGATTGTGCGGATAGTGACGTTAAATGTGACGATGATGGTGATGGTGACAACGTTGGTGACGATGATCCTGGTGGTGGTGACAACGATGGTGACGATGGCGATGGTGATAGTGACCAAGATGGTCATGGGGATGCAGATAGTAGTGATGATGATATGATGATGGTGATAGTATTATAGTGATAGTGATGAGTACAAAATACTATCTTCTATTTAGGTTGTTTACCAAGACATTCTCTCACACGAGCCTGCTTATCAAGAAGTACAGTCAAGTTCTCAAGAACTTCTCGAGAAAGCCAAAGGTCACGACAAACAAGAGTTGGATGAAAAGATCACTGATGTCACTAGCCGCTGGGAAGGGATCATGGGGAAGGCATCGAAACGCATGGCTGTACTGGACGAGGTGGTTGTGTGCTCAGCACAGTATGTCAACGCACAAGATGAAATTAAACCATTACTTGAGACAATGGAAGAGAAAGTTAAACAAGTAGAAGAAGTGTCTTCGGACCCCGAAGCCATGGAGAATCAAAAGAATATTGCTAAGGTACGAGAGTCCTGGCTAAATTTCACATGCTATTTTACTTCAAAAGTTGGTTTACGAATAATTCATGAAGAGCTAGAGGGCACCCAGAAACTGCATGCCTCCACCAGCGGATTATTAGAGGATGTTTATATGGAAACGAGATATCACGCTAACCAGGCTAGCTCTCGAGACCTACACATGCATGAATAAAATTCTCAATTGCACTCCTACTATTAAAGTGCAAATGAAACGAAAATTATTAAAGGGCATATGACTCGAAAATTGAGTTTGTCTTATTGAAAAGAACATTTAAAATGATAAAATAACATATTTTGCAATTTTTAGTTTCCTTACTTCGTTTTTGAGATATTCCAGCTTGTTTGATATGCAAATGACACAACTTTTTACGTCACATGTGCATAATGAGTTATCAGAAAAGGTTACATATCTTTGCTATTATGAAAACATGGGCTTAACTCAAAGGAAGCATGTGCGTGTTTCTACCCACAACACCAAACATGTAGAATTCCAAGTGATTTCGTTTCACAATAGCAAAGATATGTAACCTTCTCTCGGTAACTCATAATACTCATTATGCACATGTGACGTAAAAAGTTGTGTCATTTGCATATCAAACAAACTGGAATATCTCAAAAACGAAGCAAGGCTTCGACTGTAAATGATGTTATTTTATCATTTTAAATGTTCTTTTCAATAAGACAAACTTAATTTTCGAGTCATATGCCCTTTAAAATGATTAGAGGAACATATTTTGAAGTTTTTCGTTTCCTTGCTTTGTTCTTGAGATATATTCAAATTGTTTGATATGCAAATTAAACATTTTGAAGTCATAACGTGCCTAATGAGTGATCGAAAAAAGTTATATAGCTTTGCTATTATCAAACCAAATTAATTCAAAGGAAGCCTGTGGATGTGTTTCGCCCAGAACACTAAACATGTAGATTTTCAGGTAATTATATTTGACAATATCAAATATATATAACTTTTTTCGATAACTCATTATGCACGTCATGACGTCAAAATGTTTAATTTGCATGTCAAACAAACTGAAATATATCACGAACGAAGCAAGGAAACGAAAAACTGCAAAAGATGTTACTCTAACTTGCGGAGGGTTGTGTCCCATGTATTATTTTACTGAATACTACTTACGTATCTTTATTCTTTCTCTTATAATTGTTTAACTTACTCCCGAATCAAGTTTACACTGCGCCTAGCTTCAACCGTCGTTGCCTCCGCAAGTTAACAAAAATACAGCAAGATGCGCCTTTTGGCCTAAGGCCATATACCGCATTCTTTGCAAATTTTATTCATCTACATTATATAACCCCAGTGTCAGTCCAATTACCTACATCTTATTCAAAAAAACAGAGCGCAATCAAGCATTTTTCTCATTCATTTCTTCAACAAGGAAAATCTTGCGTTCAGATTTTTATGAAATTCTAATTCAATTCTCAAACGTATTCAACTAAAATTTAATGGTGACAGACAAAAAGGCTAACAAACGGACAGGCAGACGGACGGACTGACAGACAGACGGGCGGACGGGCGGGCTGACGGACGGACGGACGGACGGACGGACGGACGGACGGACAGACAGACAGACAGACAGGCAGATGGATGGACAGACAGACAGACAGACAGACAGACAGGCAGATGGACGGACGGACGGACAGACAGGCAGGCAGATGGACGGACGGACAGACAGGCAGGCAGATAGACGGACAGGCAGGCAGGCAGATGGACGGACAGACAGGTAGATGGACAGGCAGACGGACAGGCAGACGGACAGACAGACAGACAGACAGACAGACAGACAGACAGACAGACAGACAGACAGACAGACAGACAGACAGACAGACAGACAGAAGTACCAAAAATCATTGGTAGTTCATTCACTCTTTTTTTGGCTTGCTAGTTTTCAATATATACACTCCATATTTATGTCATAATATAGGATTTAGACAAAGAGAAAGAACTACATCAACCTGTTATGGAACAATTGATGTCCTCGAGCAAACCTCTGGTTGAGAAGTGTCAAGCTGATGTCGGTACAATTCAAAACGATGTGGATGAACTGAATGAACGGTGGGATAAAATTACCAGTGTTTTACAAGAAGTGCAAGAAAAGTTCCCGAAGATGAAAGAAGCTGTAGTCACGTACGAGGAATCAGTAAAGCCATTAGAGAAATGCATTGAAGAAGCCGAGATAGTCTTGGCTGACGTGAAACCGTTTGGACTTGATACAGACAAGGGTGATGAGCAGTTAACCAAACTGAAGGTATGTGGTGTGGTGTTGGTGATGTTCATGATGTTGCTGTTGTTGCTGCTCCTGTTGATGTGTTGATGTTGCTGCTTCTGTTGTTGCTAATGCTTCTGTTGCTGCTCTTGTTGCTGCTGATGTTATTTCTGTGGCTGCTGCTACTGTTGTTGGTGTTGCTCATGTTATTTCTGCTGCTGCTGCTGTTATTGTTGTTGCTCATGTTATTTCTGCTGCTGCTGTTATTGTTGTTGCTCATGTTATTTCTCCTGCTGCTGCTGTTATTGTTGTTGCTCATGTTATTTCTGCTGCTGCTGTTATTGTTGTTGTTGTTGTTGCTCATGTTATTTCTGCTGCTGCTGTTATTGTTGTTGTTGTTGCTCATGTTATTTCTGCTGCTGCTGTTATTGTTGTTGCTCATGTTATTTCTGCTGCTGCTGCTGCTGTTATTGTTGTTGCTCGTGTTATTTCTGCTGCTGCTGCTGTTATTGTTGTTTCTCATGTTATTTCTGCTGCTGCTGCTGCTGCTGTTATTGTTGTTGCTGATGTTATTTCTGCTGCTGCTGTTATTGTTGTTGCTCATGTTATTTCTGCTGCTGTTGTTGTTGCTCATATTATTTCTGCTGCTGCTGCTGCTGCTGCTGCTGTTATTGTTGTTGCTCATGTTATTTCTGCTGCTGCTGCTGTTATTGTTGCTGATGTTATTTCTGCTGCAGCTGCTGCTGTTATTGTTGTTGCTCGTGTTATTTCTGCTGCTGTTGTTGTTGTTGTTGTTGTTGTTGTTGTTGTTGTTGTTGTTGTTACTGCTGTTGCTACTGTTACTACTGTTGTTGTTGTTGTTGTTGTTGCCGCCGCCGCTGCTGCTGCTGCTGCTGCTGTTGTTTTCGTTTCTCTTGCTATTTCTCTTGTTATTTCTGCTACTAATGTTACAGTTCCTTTTTCCTTTCTTTTTCGTTCTTCTCAGGGGCGCCAAAATATGGCGCTCCCTTTAATTCCACAACCAAGTAAGGTTTCTCAAACTCATATTTTCATTTCTCTAGGACGCTAGAGACGCCGTACTAGAGAAAGAAAACGACTTACCAACAATCAACGACAAAGGTGACGAAGTCTTAGTGGTTGACAATAGTCCAGAGAACGTCTCGCGTGTGAACGATCGTTACGCTGACCTCAAACAACGCACAGAGGATACCCTAGCCAAACTAAACGACACTATTGGACAGGTCGAAAAAGATCTGGAGTCCGCAAAGAAGTTTGTGAGTGGAAGAGACGAGCTTGAGTCAGAGTTGATTGGAATACGAGACAAGATTAAAACCATGGCACCTGCAGGAAAAGACGTGGGCAAAATTAAAGAACAAATGTTGCAGTTTGAAGTAAGTGATTATTATTTCTTTACGCAGATTGACCTAAACCCTTTCAAATCTCGCTGTAATTTTAAGGGGTGGTGGTGGCACAGTGGTTAGTGCACGTGCCTTTCACCTCTGTGACCCGGGTATTTTGATGTTTTTCATACGCTATTTCGGTAATTTTGCAGCTTCGGTACGGTATTTGGTTTTATCCCATCCAAGCAAGGTATTTCGTTAATTTTCGACACGGCACTACGGTTTTTCACCAGTATTGCTCCCCCCCCCCCCCCCCCAAAAAAAAAAATGCCCCCTTCAATAAAACTAGACGGAGCACTGAGGAGGGGGCTAGAAACGCAAAACTTAGTGCTGTCTGCGCAGTCTCTTATTCAGTAGGGAGCTTAAACTAATACAACGCGAACGTCAAGGACAACGCTTTTAATAAAATAGAAATTTTCCTCACGCAACAACAAAAATGAATAATTTTTAGTCGCAAAAGTAATCCTAACGCCGTCCCCGTTCTACATACAACGTTATTAAGATCATTTTCACGTCGTTAGGACGACGGTAACTCTTGAAACGGCGAAACCTGTTAGTTGAGTTTGACTTCAAACTATGCGATCCTTTTAGGACTGTAATGCTCTTGGATGTCGAAAAATATACTTTAAGTACTCAATACTACGTAAATGATTCGTGGTTTCTGCTAGATACTGAAACTTGAGATTGCCGTCGTCGTCCAAGCTGCTTTATAATGGCGGATTTCCAATCATCGCAGGAACTGGCTCGCAGCTCGTAGCAAGTACTTGCATCTAATGAAAAAGAACTCGCAGTACTCGCAGCCCCGCTGCGAGCCTGTTTCAGCGATGACTGAAAAACGGGCTTAAGCTCCCTATTCTCTATTTCGAAAGCCTGCAAGCAGGCTAGGCCACAAAAGTTTGTCACCCCCAACTGTTTGGGTTGTCGCGCGGGGCGTAGTCTAGAACGCGACAGAAAAGTCCAAATTGTTGTAATCCTACGAAACAGCGAGATTAAACAATTCGAAATTCTAATTATCATCTGCGGGATATTTGCTCAACAATCTACTCGACCATTGTTGGGGTTTTGCATTTCCTTTCAATCGACTCGCCCCCGATAAAAACAAACATAAACACACGCCGTTTCCGACAGCTCCTTCGAATTAATTCGGTACATGAAAACAGAATAACTTTGTCGAAATTTCGTAGCTAAACAACTTATTTACTCTCGAGTCTAGCCATGATATTTCTTGGAGCAATTTCAATTCGATATCGTGATATGTTGTTTGGCTAAAGAGTTTTCTTTGGCTCACATATTGTCACGCGATAATCAAAGAGCGGGCTGTCAGCACTTTAGTTAGATCGATTTGTCGCATCGAAGTCAAGGGCGATGTGAATGCTCGAATGCGATCGAAGTTAAGAGCGATGTGAATACTCGAATGCGATCGAAATCAAGGCGATGTGAATGCTCGAATGCGATCGAAGTTAAGAGCGATGTGAATACTCGAATGCGATCGAAGTTAAGAGCGATGTGAATACTCGAATGCGATCGAAATCAAGGCGATGTGAATGCTCGAATGCGATGGAAGTTAAGAGCGATGTGAATGCCCGAATGCGATCGAAGTTAAGAGCGATGTGAATGTTAGAATGCGGTCTCATATCGAAGTTAAAAGCGATTGTGAATACTTGGATGCGATCTGAGTTACCTGAGATAGATCAAACGAGTATAATGCCTATAGCTTACTCAAAACGAATCTGCAAAGAGATGAGATCTATCCAAGTTCGTCTGTTCATCTGAAAAGAGAGTTAGCTGACAAGTTGTAATATTTGAGATGATTATCATCAACGAAAGTGACAAAAAACAACGAATATAGAAAATTTATCCCGGTATACCGAGTTACCCAGGGAAAAGTCTTTATATGGGAAATGTTTAGCCCGCCTTGCCAGACTTGCCGAGATCCCGACTGTCTGCTATGAACACTGTGGTGGGGGAAAACAGTGCTTGTTCTACCGATTCGGAACTCGACATGTGCCATGTATAATTCGGCTAGCTAGAATATGGAGATATAAACAGGTTCTTTATGTGAAAGGCTCCAAAGTTCAACACGCGTGGTCAACAACACGCGTCATTCTAGTACAAAACGGTACAATATAATTATAACTGTTTAACGAAATGGTGAAATTATGTCACCCAAAATCAAACTATTTCTACTTGTCAGACCTGATAATTGCCCAGCTTTCGATATTATATATACTGTGACCACTGCACTCCGCAACCTTTGAAATTATTACAGGTAGGGCGAGGGGGGGGGGGGGGGGGGGGGGGAGTGAACTCGCAGAAGATTCTCGGTAGATCAAGAAGATGAATATATTGTGGTATATACAATCAAGAACATGACAATGAGTGCAATTTATGGCCGCGCGACAGCAAGTATGAAATGGGATCTCTAATAACATCCGTATTATGGCGATTACGAAAGCGACGAAAGCCAAGACAAACAGTGAGTTTTTAGCACTAAAAACCTAAATCACACATCAGTGACTTTTAAATGAGCTCTGTGCGTGTACTTTTCCTCTCATAAAGTGTTTCTCAACAACTGTCGTCCGATGCCTAACGTTATCCCTTTAAAACAGCCAAACTCTCACTAAATTTCAAATCTTAACGTTGTTGTATAAAGCGAAATGCCTCTGATAGCTCGCCAAGGATTTCGTCCCAGCGTCGAGAACATTCAGAAGACTTCAAATTATTCCATTTCTTTGTTTTTAAAGCAAAAATTCAAATGTGCTAATGACACGTTGGCTATAGTGTCCTTCTCTTCGCGTGTTATCTCGAACCATGATCTGAGCGACTCAATATTTTCATTAGGTGTTGTCTCCCTGGCGATTGCTGTTGACCCACCGGCTTCGAATAGACGTTTTGTGACATTCGTGAGCGAATCGCAGACACAGGAAACGGTCCGATACTTCCGCATAATATATAGAAACATTACATACGCCAGCGTGACAAACTTGACGAAAAACTGGCGTGTAGATTGCCATCTGTAAACACTCCAGCACGCAAGCTATCATCACGAGGCTTGAGAGTTCTTCATTATACTTTGAACTACCCTAACACATATAATTTTGTATTAAAGTACAATACTGCATAGGCAGTGTTTTGGTAGAGCAAAGTGAAACGATGGTAAACTGCTGAGAATAGTTTTGATAACGAAATACTGACGTTTCAAGCGGAGTCCTTCATCAGAGTAAAATGTAGAGTGCTGTGTAGGCAGTGTTTTAGATGGAGCAAAGTGAAAAGATGGTAAACTGCTGAGAATAGTTTTGATGGCGAAATACTGATGTTTCGAGTGGAGTCTTTTATCGTAGTAAAATGTAGAGTGCTGTGTAGGTAGTGTTTTGGATAGAGTAAAGTGAAAAGATGGTAAACTGCTGAGAATAGTTTTGATAACGAAATACTGACGTTTCAAGTGGAGTCCTTCACCAAAATAAAATGTAGAGTGCGGTGTAGGCAGTGTTTTAGATAGAGCGAAGTGAAAAGATGGTAAACTGCTGAGAATAGTTTTGATAACGAAATACTGACGTTTCAAGCGGAGTCCTTCAGCAGAATAAAAAATAGAGTGATGTGTAGGCAGTGTTTTAGATAGAGCAAAGTGAAAAGGTGATAAACTGCGGAGAATAGTTTTGATAGCGAAATACTGACGTTTCAAGCGGAGTCCTTCATCAGAGTAAAATGTAGAGTGTTGTGTAGGCAGTGTTTTGGATAGAGCAAAATGAAAAGTTGGTAAACTGCTGAGAATAGTCAGTTTTGATAACGAAATACTGACGTTTCAAGTGGAGTCCTTCATCAGAGTAAAATGTTAGAATGCTGCGTAGGCAGTTATCAGAGCCTTTTATCAGAGTAAAGCGTGTGCCTGACATCTGTGAGTAAAAATGTGTGTCAGTAAAATGAAGGACTCTGCTCGAAACGCCAATGTTTCGTTCTTCTGAATCTCAGTAATTTAACAACTTTTCATTTTTTTATAATTTTATATTACATCGCTTGTTTTCATCGACTATATAATTATATTTATATAAAAGTAAACTTTGACATGTTGGGTAAACAGAAATGCATGAAAGATGAGATGTCCCGAGCCGAATCCGAAATTTCGAACTCGCGATATCGTAAATATATGAAAGATGATCAAAATTACAGATTATAACGTTAGCGAAAGTTTACAGATTAGTTGGGTCAGAATTGACCCCTATAGCGAAACAACTATAGTTAAATTGGTACGATATTCAGCAACATATGTTCTCTTATACATAATACATTATGCCCGCGTTTTAACTGCCTAAATTGTACCAAGCCGTGTACTTCTGTTCGACAAAAGCTCGCGAAAATTCCAGCCGAAAATTTTTGATGTTGCATTTTCACACTGGTTTCGATAATTAAGGGGTTTGGTCTTAAGCCGAACTTTCCTATTGCCAAACATTTTTTAAAAAGCTAGTTTAAGTGAGTGAAATGCAATATATTATAAAAGGTCTTTTCAAGTCGGCGTCTAGTTTTGACTAGTCCAAGTTCTGAGTCCTGAACTCGACTCCAAGCCCGAACTTGTGTCCTACAACACTGGCTATTGTGTTTAGACTACTATCACGGGGTTTGAACTTGGGCTTTAAGCCTAGTTCTCATATGTCGTCGGCCGTCGCCGATCCATGATTCAGATGCATGTTAAGTAATAAGAACAATGCAGAAAAGCACTGCTTTCTGCATTGTTCTTTATTATTTTTCTTTTTTACCGTTTTAACATGCATCTAAATCACAAATCGGCGACCGTCGGCGACATATGAGAACCACTGATTTTATGTCACGGAAACTGATCTTATTACGACTATTTGAGAAATGTAAAATCACATAACAAAGCAAAATTGGGTTTGTTTTTCTGTAGGTATAGCACACGGAGTATTATAATTTCTTTTTGTAGTCAAAGAAAGATTTCGTGGCATAAAGTCAACTCGGTAACCGGGCCAGGCCGCCTCCAAGTCGTGCAAAGTCGAATTTAAAAAAAGCAACAACATAACACATAACCATAACCATAACCATAGCTTTTATGATACTAATGACTCATGTTCACCGTAAGCACGTATCATGACATATCTGACATACTTAAGAACCACAGTCTTTTAAATCTTAATGGCTTATGTTCCCGTTTCGTTGTGGGTCAATTCATTTTGTGACCTTTTCTTTCTTTTTGCCCAAAATAGACACGAAACATTTGAATGGCTATGTTTATTCAATTTCTTTGTTATTTGTTGTGATATCTTTAGGATAAGATTCTATTCATAACAACCAAAACCATTCTCGAATTAAATCATAAAATAAATATCCATGTCGCAACTTCATTTCGCGTCTCGACTTTTTAAAAACAGAACTAAAATCCTCCTGCTGAATATATTCAAACAAATAAGTGTCTTCACGAATGAAATAAACTTTTTAGGATCTTACTGTGGGTTTAAAACTCGCATAAACTAAATTTACAAAGAAGAATTGGTTTAGTTTAGATGTAAACAAATCTAAACATTAATTCAAATCTCCTTTTGCGGGCGAGGAAAGAATTTCGTGACACGAGTCAGCCGGTTAGCTGGGCGCTTGCCCGGGCTCAATCAGCACCGTAATCCCTTATGTCCACGCAATGCTAAAGTTTGTTTTGAGAAATTATTTTCAAATTATGAAGAAAAACACTCCATGATTTTTTTTACACAGCCGATGTCAACTGTAACTTGAGTGAAGTTTGAAATCGAGAACTCTTTTGGAATCAATTTGAAGTTGCAATTCACACATTTGCGAGCTACGTTGAGACTTTCATTTGACGAAAAAGTGTTTTCTGTTCACTTCGGCCAAAAGTCGTGCAATTTCCTACTCACGTTACGTCGTGATGATTCCGGCATATATATTTTCAGATTATTAGCATTCTTCACAAGCGTCTATTTGAATATTGTATCTGGGCAACTGGTATCGGGGATGTATGCAGTTAATTTGTCTCGGATTTCTGTGTTTAATTTAAATCCCCAAATGTCGTGCACGTGTGACTTGGATCTTCTTCGGTAAACACTTGCGAAATTTTGACTTTGGCAGTGTAATATGACGCTAAACACGTTCGTTCTTGTCACACGGCGTCGGTAAGCCTTGCCGACGCACCTCAACTCATGGATTATTCGTGAAGCCATAAGCGAAGAAATTTACATAACTCTCAATATCTCACTCGATAACGTTGCTAGCCTTTTCCGGTCCTTACCCATCGTTTAGTAAGGGCCTAATTCGTTTTCTCAAACCTGGACTTACAAAGAACCGAAGTTCCCATTCTGGCCGGTGTACTCAAGCGACGTTTACTGTTGCCGAATCATTTATTACTATGGAAATTTCCAAATGTGTCTTCAAACAAAAGCAAGGCGTGCGTATGTCTAATGGCTCCTCTCTGCTGACCGTCGAATACTCTCATAACTCATTCGACGATTTGAACGGTCACAAATTTATCACTGAGACGTCGCTGCCTGTTCATCCCCCGAAATTTGGTCCTTTCACTCTCACGTTAATTCCCAAAGAGGAAAAGGTAGATTAATATATTTTATTCTTAAATCCTTCAATGATAATATCTCGCTTAGCCGTGTTTGTCGGTTAACTTATATAATTGAGGGTTTTTTCCCCCTTGTTTATATCTGCTTTTCCCGAATTGTACTTTCACGCCTATGATTCTGAAGTGTATTTTGTCTCCTGTGACAGACTTTCGAAACATTGTTTGTTGGCAAAGTCGATGGAATAGTCCAAACACCGGCTGGATTTTGCGTGTGATATTCTGTTTTCTGCGGAGTAAATATATACATATATATGGTAATTCTCTCGCGGGGCATTAGCTATTCTGACACTTTACAAGCCTCACTGCGGGGGTTGGTTTGAGGGCTTGCGCTAGGCAAAAAGTGTTTTCGCTCGGCTTCTACATTCTCGATGTCATTTTTTTCGATCGACTTGAAAACGCTCACCGAACACAAAAGAACCATCGCAATACGCTTTGCGTTGTGTGATATATTTGACATTTCGTGCGAGCTAATTTCTTCCCTGTTAACCCTGCATTCACACGTGAAAGTTTCACAGCTTGTCAGCAAGATGTGTTCGTAATGACTTGTAGCAAGTCTGTGAACAAGTTGTAACAATGTTGTTATTTCATCAAGCTGGCAGCTGCTACAAGCTTGTCGTCAACTTTGTATAGCAACTTGTTACGTGCAGGCGATGTCAGGCTTGTTGGGACATCTCCTAGCAAGTCTGATGAACTCGTCAATCTTGTTACAAGATGCTAACAATTTCAACTGGGAACAAGCAGTGCGAACACACCTTGATGTCGGCTTGTTGGAACAGTTCTGGGACAATGCTGCTGCACGTAGCTTGTTAGACAGAGTAAAAAGATAAAGTTTGTCCCACAATGCGAATGAAAGGGTTTCAACCGCGTTATTTAATCCTTTGTTTAATGGCTTGCCGAGACAGCCCCCCTTGGCGGCTAAAACCGTCTGATGATAGACAGAGTAAAAAGATAAAGTTGTCCCACAATGTGAATGAAAGGGTTCCTCAACAGTGTGTTTAACCCCAGTGAACTCTATATAAGGACCTTATATAAAGTTTACTGTTTAACCCTTTCAATGCATGTCTTTCCGTGACGTCTTCTCTTGACGAGTAAAACTGTCTGACGTTAGACAGAGTAAAAAGATAGTTGTTTCACGACTACAATACGCACGAAAGGGTTAATCAACCGTGTGTTTAACCAATTGCTTCATGACTTACTGAAAACGGTCTGATGTGTATAGACAGAGTAAGACGACAATGTTCTCTATCTCTTACAACTACAACTACAATGCGCATTAAGCATTAAAGTTTTTCGTGCAAGAGCACGTGTGTCGTTAACTTTATTTTGATATTCTGGCTATGATCAGCGAAAGGTGCTGATATGTCGAAAGAAACGGGTAATGCAGGTGACGTGTGCAAATTACAGATCGTCCTTTTACAAGTTGTTTATCCCGATTGTACTCAATACATTGCTCTTCAATATAATGTGCCTTGTTTATATTGATGCGAGTTATCTCAGGCCCAGCCGAGTTTCTCAGTGTGACTGATTTAGCTTGCGTAGCGCAATTTTGAAAGATGGGAAGAAATTTTGGTTGAAAGAGCTGAAAGGAAGTGAAACCAAGGTCAAGGTCGTTCTAACGCACCTGAAATATTTTTTATTTTATGTTTTGTTTTGTTTTGTTTTGTTTTGTTTTGTTTTGTTTTGTTTTGTTTTGTTTTGTTTAGTTTAGTTTAGTTTAGTTTAGTTTAGTTTAGTTTAGTTTAGTTTAGTTTAGTTTAGTTTATCGGATTTTCCGCTGGTATAACGTAAACTTAAGTATATTATTGTATTATTGATCTTGACCATTGCACAGCATGTTACACTCTGCAATAATTCGTGCAACTTGTCTCGCACGATTTTGACCTTTGCACAGCATGTTACACTCTGCAATCAATGGTTCATGCAACTTGTCTCGCAACGAGTTTAACTATTGCACAGCATGTTACACACTACAACTTGTCTCGCTACGGTACGTCAATGTCGCTGTTAAGGCGGTTTTCCACTAGGCGAAAATGTCGCGCGAAGCGACATTTTCTTTTGTCTCGCAAGCTCTCGAGAGGAACTAATTAGCCAAGACAAAAGAAAAATGTCGAGTCGGTCGACAAATGTCGCCTAGTGGAAAACCGCCTTTAGGCTGGATTTCCACTAGGCGAAAAATGTCGCGCGAAGCGAGATTTTCTTTTGCCCCGCAAGTTCTCGAGTGGAACTAATTAGCCAAGACAACAGAAAAATGTCGAGTCGGTCGACAAATGTCGCCTAGTGGAAAACCGCCTTTAGGCTGGATTTCCACTAGGCGAAAAATGTCGCGCGAAGCGACACTTTCTTTTGCCTCGCAAGCTCTCGAGTGGGACCAAAATGGTCGGCACTAGATCATGGTCGAGATACGGACAAATATGCGCCTACTAGCTTTCAGTACAGCGGAGAACCTGCACAACAGTAACACTCAAGTCCTGTTCTGATTGAAAGAACGAACTTACATTTTGAAAATTTGGAAATATATATTATTAATTGAATTTTGGGAGATATGCTCAGTGATATTTTACAGAGGATTTCACATAACTTTTGCCGAATGTGTTGCGAAGTTCGTTCGTTATTTCCGAAGTGCGAGATTGCGGAGTTCGTTGTTCACGGCATCATTTCAATGTTCCCTGCTGGACGTATAGACTCAGTAAGTATTCGAATAACAACGGATCTTAATACTTTCGGTAGACAAAACCTATAGTGCTGGATTCGGCAGATTCAAGCGATCATTTTGATATAAAATTTATTTAAATCGGGCAAACAGAAAATATTTAAACATGTTTTGAAACACACGTCTCCCAATGTAAGTACGACACACATTGTCATGGTTTACTTTTATATTCATCGAATTCTGCCAGAATATCATCTTTAGAATTACAGAATATTAGCTGGTGGAAGCCATCGCGGGAAAAGAATGATTCAAACGCCTTTGAATCCAAAGCTATGTATGTTATGGTAATGACGCGCAGGTTCTCCGCTGTATTAAAAGCTAGCAGGCGCATATTTGTCCGTATCTCGACCATGATCTAGTGCCGACCAAGAAAACTGTCGAGTCGGTCGACAAATGTCGCCTAGTGGAAAACCACCTTTAGACAAGTTAACAAGTTGCATGCCAAATTGCGCCGTGTAAGTTGGCAAGTTTATTTTATTAGCTTCGCCAAAGACTTGACTAAATACATGTATGGTATCACAAAATAAACTAAAACGAGGACCATTCAAACACAAATTTAAACCTATGGCAGAGTCACCGCAACAGCGTGAAGGCCAATTTACTGCGGGCCCAAAAATATAAAGTCAAAAATTCTAATAACACAATATACAACATACAATACAGAAATAAATACTAAAAACAGCACAGGTGACAGGACCTTAAGTTTGCTGTCGCATAGTCAAGCAAGTTTAAACAGGTGGCATATTTGTTACGGATAATGAGTTTCTTTAAACCATAAGAAATTTGACGCGTCTTATGTTGAATTGAAAGGATCTACATAGGCACAATGCAAACCATGGACCTGTGTAAAGGTCCCGACACCCAAAAGGTGATGCGATGTGTCTGATGTGCTAAAAGCCGAACTGCATAGGCATTTTCATTCAACGCGAGCCGAACGACTTATGTATAATTCGCACATCTAATTGTTCAGGTTTATCAACCATCTTTAACACTTTGAAACCTGGACCTCTCCCTGTGCTGAACAAAATCGTCTGGCGTTAGCCAGAATAAAATACTGAAGACTCGTCGTCAGGCTTCAAAGTGTTAAGGTCTTCGTATAGGTTTTCAGGGTCATTTCTGTAAAGCGCTCTCAATTCGTCAGAATTTATGCCACAAAAATAAAATAGATATCGTTTGAAAGCTATTAATTCGTAGAATACAATGGTCTCTTTGGTTTCGCGATAAACACAAACCGTTAATAGTTGTGCATTTTTTAATTAAAACCAGAGGGCTTCACTCGGAGCGACTCGACAGGGGCGGATCCAGGATTTTTCGTACGTTAGTCAAAATTTTCGTTTGTGAACATTCGGCGGGGGGGGGGGGGGGTACGGAAATTTTTCCGGGGGGTATGATTAGTTATTAATACCCACACTAGATGTCTAAAAAGTAAACGGATAAAATACTTTTTGTCCTGGAAAGCCAAAGGCTGTTGATTAAAATATGAATTTCATCAAATGATGTCTACATCACAAATCACAATTTATCCCATCTGAACTAGAGATCGTATTACACCAAGCCATGTGGTCTAACAAGTCAACAACATACTGACACAGTCCATATACATTATATGGATAATAGATATCCAAATCAAAATCTTACACTAATATCAGGCGACAAAAAGCATAAACAAAATGCCTACACTACAGTATATATTGGTTCGGCTGGGTATATAAGTGAAATATTTAATATTAATAAACTTTTGACCGCGGTAATATGCTAATTTCATAAACGATCATGCCAGCCGGTCATGGCGCACAGATAATTGTTCGGTTAATACAAGTCCAAAACTATTATAATAAGAGTCAAATTTAGTTAAAATAGAAT